>JAUCMX010000030.1:1039489-1244489 GCA_033459395.1 Hemibagrus guttatus | reverse complement strand
GGTGTCCCAAAACTTTTGGCAATATAGTGTATGTCATGTAAAAACACATGATATTTAGAATATAAAGGGGTCTTACTTTGGCTAAGTGAATGTGAGTCTCCTGGAGCAGCTCTTTATGGTGTTTGGCAACCAGACGGATCATGTCATCGAAGAGCTTTTTCTTCTTGTACATGGTGATGGCCATATCAGGCTCTCCAACAGTGCAAAACAGCCTGATGAAGAAAAGAAACACAATTTACTCAAAGACAGAGAAATAAGTATTTACTACATTTTAGGCTTATAGTCCAGACCTGCAGGAATCATGACTGAGATGGTTGATGATTCTTTAAAAGCCGTCTAATGTTCTCATAGCTGACGTTTTCCATCATGCTGCTCCTCGGAGAACGCCGTTGTAGTTAATGTTTTTGGTTTCAAACCTTCATTTGTTTCTGTCTGTAACGTTTTCAGTGTAATGAGCTATTGCTAGAGTTATGTAATGAACACAGACGAGCGGACTGGTACCCGAGACGTACCAGTGCTTTAATACTAAATATCATCTCCCTTGAAATGCTGCTTGTCCAATCAGATTAAAGGACTGGGGTTTAATGTGTTAACTACACAGTTTTCATGTCTGACACACCTTTCAGCTTCTTTGTACTTCCCCTCCTTCTCCAACTCGACGGCACGACTGACGTAGAGCACAGACACTTCATTCTGAGTCATGCACTTCACAGCAAGCTGGAGTTTACAAAACAGACAAAAAACAAACAGCTTTACAATAATGCAATTTTATAAATATTCCTCGTGTGTGAAAGAGTTGTGCCAATCTGACCTTGTGTGCTTGTTCCCATCTGCCTGCTTCAGCATACATGTCGATGGCGTCTTTGATATGGCCTCCTTTCACAAACAGACGCTCTGCTACCTGCAAGCGCAACCGAACAGCTGACTTTAAACGTACAATAGACGGAAATCTAATCAGCTCTGGATACAAGAGTTATGTGTATTCATGGGAAAAATAAATAAAGTGCCCCCCCCCTTCAGTTCTGTTTTATCTATCTGGGTCTGAATAACAACTGTGCCGTCCTTAATAGCATCTATAAACAAACACATGGCCATAAAAATGTAAAACTAGAGTCTACAATATAAGAAATAATTTAAATAAAAATGTAAAACTAGAATCTAAAATATAAGAAATAATTTAAATAAAAATGTAAAAGTAGAATCTAAAATATAAGAAATAATTTAAATAAAAATGTAAAACTAGAATCTACTTCTTCTTCTTCTTCTTTCGGCTTTTCCCTTCAGGGGTCGCCACAGCGAATCATCTCTCTCCACCTATCCCTATCTTCTGCATCCTCAACACTTGCACCCACTAGCTTCATATCCTCATTTATTACATCCATATACCTCCTCTTTGGCCTTCCTCTTTGCCTCCTGCCTGGCAGCTCCATGTCCAACATTCTCCTACCAATATACTCACTCTCCCTCCTCTGAACATGTCCAAACCATCTTAATCTGGCCTCCCTAACCTTGTCCCCCAAACGTCCAACATGAGCTGTCCCTCTGATGTACTCATTCCTAATCCTGTCCAATCTTGTCACTCCCAAAGAGAACCTCAACATCTTCAGCTCTGCTACCTCTAGCTCTGACTCCTGTCTCTTCCTCAGTGACACTGTCTCTAAACCATACAGCATGGCCGGTCTCACCACTGTCCTGTACACCTTCCCCTTGATTCTCGCTGATATTTTCTGATCACACAGAACTCCCGACACCTTTCTCCACCCATTCCAACCTGCCTGCACTCGCTTCTTTACCTCTTTCCCACACTCTCCATTACTCTGGACTGTTGACCCCAAGTACTTAAACTCCTGTACCTTCTTCACCTCTTCACCCTGTAACCTTACTGTTCCACTTCCCTCCCTTTCATTCACACACATGTACTCAGTCTTACTACGACTGACCTTCATTCCTCTTCTCTCCAGCGCAAACCTCCACCTCTCCAGGTTTTCCTCCACCTGCTCCCTGCTCTCACTACAGATCACAATGTCATCTGCAAACATCATTGTCCAAGGAGACTCCTGTCTGACCTCCTCTGACAACTGGTCCATCACTATAGCAAACAGGAAGGGGCTCAGAGCCGATCCCTGATGCAGTCCCACCTCCACATTGAACTCCTCTGTCTGACCTACAGCACACCTCACCACTGTCCTGCTCCTCTCATACATGTCCTGCACCACTCTGACATACTTCTCCGCTACTCCTGACTTCCTCATACAGTACCACAGCTCTTCTCTTGGCACCCTGTCATATGCTTTCTCCAAGTCTACAAACACACAGTGCAACTCCTTCTGACCATCCCTATACTTCTCCATCAAAATCCTCAGAGCAAAAATTGCATCCGTTGTGCTCTTTCTGGGCATGAAGCCATACTGCTGCTCACAAATGTCCACTACCTTCCTTAACCTAGCTTCCACTACTCTTTCCCATACCTTCATTGTATGGCTCATCAACTTTATCCCCCTATAGTTACTGCAACTCTGCACGTCACCCTTATTCTTAAAGATCGGCACTAACACACTTCTTCTCCATTCCTCAGGCATCCTCTCACTCTCTAAAACCCTGTTGAACAAATTAGCTAAAAATTCCACTGCTGCCTCTCCCAGACACTTCCAGACCTCCACCGGAATGTCATCAGGACCAACTGCCTTCCCACTTTTCATCCTCTTCAAAGCCTTCCTGACTTCATCCTTTCTAATCTTATCTACTTTCTGTTCCACAGAGTTCACCCCTTCTACTCTTTTTTCCCTCTCATTTTCCTCATTCATCAGCTCCTCAAAGTACTCCTTCCATCTCCTCTGTACACTCTCCTCACTTGTGAGCACCCTTCCATCTCTATCCTTAATAACTCTAACTTGCTGCACATCCTTCCCATCTCGATCCCTCTGCCTAGCTAACCTGTACAAGTCCTTCTCTCCTTCTCTAGTGTCTAACCTAGTGTACAGCTCGTCATATGCCTTCTGCTTGGCCTTAGACACCTCCCTCTTCACTCTGCGCTGTAACTCCTTGTATTCCTGTCTATTCTCTTCAGTCCTGTCCATGTCCCACTTCTTCCTGGCTAACCTCTTCCTCTGGATACTATCCTGAACTTCCTCATTCCACCACCAAGTCTCCTTATCTTCTTTCCTCCTTCCAGATGACACACCCAGCACCTTTCTCCCTGTCTCCCTGATCACTTCTGCTGTAGTTTCCCAGTCATCTGGCAGCACTACCTGACCACCCAGAGCCTGCCTCAACTTCTGTCTAAATTCCTCACAACATTCCTCCTTTTTCAGCTTCCACCACTTGGTTTTCTTCTCTATCTTTGACCTCTTCGTCTTACAGACCATCAAAGTCATCCTACACACCACCATCCTATGCTGTCTGGCTACACTCTCTCCCACTACCACTTTACAGTCACTAATCTCTTTCAGATTGCCTCTTCTACATAGAATGTAGTCTACCTGTGTTCTCCTACCTCCACTCTTGTAAGTCACTCTATGCTCCTCCCTCTTCTGAAAATAAGTGTTAACCACACCCATGTCCATCCTCTTAGCAAAACTAGAATCTACAATATAAGAAATAATTTAAATAAAAATGTAAAACTAGAATCTAAAATATAAGAAATAATTGAAATAAAAATGTAAAACTAGAATCTAAAATATAAGAAATAATTGAAATAAAAATGTAAAACTAGAATCTACAATATAAGAAATAATTTAAATAAAAATGTAAAACTAGAATCTACAATATAAGAAATAATTTAAATAAAAATGTAAAACTAGAGTCTAAAATATAAGAAATAATTGAAATAAAAATGTAAAACTAGAATCTAAAATATAAGAAATAATTTAAATAAAAATGTAAAACTAGAATCTACAATATAAGAAATAATTTAAATAAAAATGTAAAAGTAGAATCTAAAATATAAGAAATAATTTAAATAAAAATGTAAAACTAGAATCTACAATATAAGAAATAATTTAAATAAAAATGTAAAACTAGAATCTAAAATATAAGAAATAATTTAAATAAAAATGTAAAACTAGAATCTACAATATAAGAAATAATTTAAATAAAAATGTAAAACTAGAATCTAAAATATAAGAAATAATTTAAATAAAAATGTAAAACTAGAGTCTACAATATAAGAAATAATTTAAATAAAAATGTAAAACTAGAGTCTACAATATAAGAAATAATTTAAATAAAAATGTAAAACTAGAATCTAAAATATAAGAAATAATTTAAATAAAAATGTAAAACTAAAATCTAAAATATAAGAAATACACTAAAAGAAAGAAAAAATCTAAAATAAAAAAATATCAAGTATTAAAAGAATATATAAGAATATAGAATATAATACGAATATAAAATATATAAAATAAAATATACAAAATAAAAATAGAGACAATAGAATAGAATGAAATTAGCAGAATAGTGATGGGTGTCCTAACAGATGAGTCTGGTGTTTAAAGGTCTAGTTGTTTGTATTTTTTTTTTAACCCAGAAAAAATGTCTCCATTACAACATTTGCACTCAGTTTCAGCTAAAATGTTTAGATTTTCACTCCTCTGCCCTACACACCAGCACTTTTCTCCTCTTTCGATATCTTACCATCTCTTAATCTTAACCAATTTCAGCATTGATAAATCAGTGTCTAATAAATCAGTTTATTAAAGATCAGTACTGAAAAGAATTCAGTCATCGCTCCTACCTCATATTCCTGTAAAGATGCATAGTGCTGAGCGATCTTCAGGTAGTATTTCGCTGAGGATTTGTCCTCCTGTAACTCCACGATGTGCAGGGCTTTCTTCCACTGACGTGCTCCAATCGCTGCTTCCACTGCTTTGCTACCACACCTTCATCAGGAGCAAATAAACGAGTAAGCACTGATGTTTCTCCCACTTCCAGCATGTTTGTAATAGCGTCACTCTCACCCAGCCTCAATGTAGTGATTGACTGCAGCATCCATTCGTTTCTGCTGGATGAGATAGTCGCCCCAGGCCTCCTCCAGCTTCACCACTTCAGAAGGAAAGGCCACACGTGCTAACTCCACAGCTGCGGCAGGGGATGGTGATTTTATGTTGCGTTAATATTTTTTGCTCGTGCTTTATTTATAGTGTATCCATTCGCAGCTTAACGGTGTGAAGATATGCTCACCTTTTTTGAAAGCGTGGCCTTTGCAGTAACTATCGAGCGCTCGCTGGTTATTACTGATCCTCTTGAAGAGGTCTCCTGCCTGACAAGAACAAAAACAAAAGGATTATTAGCAAAAAGTGACTAGCGATCTTAAATTGGTTTGCATTTTATCAATATACATAGACATTTTTGGCATTTGGTAGACACCCTCATCCAGAACAACTTGCAGCTCAACTGAGCACTTGAGGGTTAAGGGCCTTGCTCAAGTGCCCAGCAGTGGCAATTTGGTGGTCCTGGGATTCGAACACACAACCTTCTGAGCAGTAGTCTAACACCTTAACCACTAAGCTACCACATGCTTAAACAATTAGATATTTGGAACTGAACCGGTTTCAACACAACAAGCCGATGTTGTAAACTTTGACTCACTCGCTCATAGAACTCCTCCTTGATGAGAGCAGAGGTAATGCGGGAGACAATATTGCTGGACAGGAGCTCGTCCCTGTTCATGGCTAGCCAGGCCGCTTTGGCCGGAAGTCCCGCCTTCAGGTAAAAGTTTACGGCTCCTACATAGTCCCCTTCGCTCTCCTTCATTTCCCCGGCTTTCTCGTATTGTTTGGTGTCGATCAGCCAAGCGGAGTAGCTGCGCCGCAAACTGTCCACTTCTGGGTGACCCTGTGAAAGACGAGTGGACGAGGGATTAGCAAACAGAAGCTATATGAGAGCTGTAGCAATAATATAACGTTATATACAACATGAAGGACAGTCGGCTGGACGTGGTAACTCAATAACAAGGCTGGATTTTTTGATTTTGCGATGGGAGAAATGAACACAAAATCAAACTGTGATATGTAGATATGTGATATGTTTGATAGTTAAGAGTTTGTAATTATTGAAAATGATGAACATGAACAACTTCGGAGCGGTCCTCCTTCTCCACACTAGTAAACACTGGGTCTGTAGTGCCACCTACGCCACGCGTGTGATTACGTAGTATGTAGCATCGTGGACGCTCATCCCAGAGCTAGCGCTAGACGAGCTTTTGTGGTTAAAAAGTCTACAATTTTTCATTTTTCTTAGAAAATGGCCGATGGTGTGGCTAGATAAGAGCCTTCTTCCTCTGCTGAGATCGTTTAGAGCTCTCTGAAGCTGCATTTAAACCGCATCTTGGAAGGTCAGACTCACGGGCACCATTGAAGTCCACTATATGGAGAAAAATGAAATGTTTTCCTCAAAAAACATAATTTATTTACGACTGAAGAAAGAAAGACATGAACATCTTGGATGACGAGGGGTTGAGTCAATTATTTGCAGATTTTTGTTACCCTTGACGCAGTGACACAATAAGACCTGATGTCCAGTCCCAGACGAAGCCGAAGCACTGGATCAGCTCTTCTACAGAAAGATCTTGAAGAACTTCTTAATATTTACCTTTGCCTCTGCTATAGCGATGCAGTTGTCCCACATTTGGAGCTCTTGGTACATTTCCATCACCTCATTGACTGCATTCTGCAGGACACAGCAATATTTACAGCATTTATTTACAGATCAGTTTCTCTCTAAGGATTTCAAAAAAAAAAAAGAGCCTACTTACCTGTTCTAAGTAGCACATCTCAGAGAGTTTATAGTTCTTATCTAGCATCGCTAGCCGTGCTTTCACTTGATAGTGCTCTTTGCCGTCTCCTCCCTACAGAAGAACCGACAGCACATTAACGGGGTAAAGGTGTGTGTTCTGAACAGGTTTAAAGATTTCAGTATGATAAACATATGGCGCATGTTACTAGCATTTTGCAAAATGTATTTTTTCTTCATAACCAGAGACGCTCAGATCTGTAGCTTGTGTACATACGTATTCCTTTGAGATGCTGTCGACAATCTGATTGGTCTTTTTCAGGAAGCGAGCCTTGGACACATTCCCTAAAGCTGCAAAGCACCTGAAGAGTAACGGAGATAGAAAGCGTTTATACGTGGAGCTGGACCATATGATTCACTACTGGATTCTTTAACAACCATCAACATCTTTAATCACTTCACCTGTCAAAAAAAGTGCCATAAAATACCTATACTTACTGAATATTAAATATGCTGCCAAATACAGTCACAAATATTGAAATAATCCATATAATAGTTCATATTTTTTACTTTAATTTGTATAATTTAGTAAAATACAGTACGATACAACACCTATAAAAGGCTAAAGGAATTTTTCCTGCTTTCTTTCTTTGTCTTTGTTCAACATTCATACTCCAAAAACTCAAATGAGGTCATATAGCTGAACAGTAAAAAAAGAAACATGTTAAAATTATTTAAACACGAATACTAATTCAATGAAACACAAGGATTAACAGTATAACAATAAACAGTAGTTTATTATATTATACACTACATTGCCAAAAGTTTTGGGATGTCTGCCTTTACATGCACATGAATGTAATATGGAGTTGCCCCGCCCTTTGCAGCTATAACAGCTTCAACTCTTCTGGGAAGGCTTTCCACAAGGTTTAGGAGTGTGTTTATGGGAATTTTTGACCGTTCCTCTAGAAGCGCATTTGTGAGGTCAGGCACTGATGTTGGACGAGAAGGTCTGGCTGTCTCCGCTCTAATTCATCCCAAAGGTGTTCTATGGGGTTGAGGTCAGGACTCTGTGCAGGCCAGTCAAGTTCCTCCACACCAAACTCACTCATCCATGTCTTTATGGACCTTGCTTTGGTCACTGGTGTGCATTCATGTTGGAACAGGAAGGGGTCATCCCCAAACTGTTCCCACAAAGAGCATGTCCAAAATGTCTTGGTATGCTGAAGCATTAAGAGTTCCTTTCACTGGAACTAAGGGGCCGAGCCCAACCCCTGAAACACAACACCTGAATTCAGTGATGTGGAGGGGTGTCCCAAAACTTTTGGCAATATAGTGCATCTCAGCTTTGGAAGTTGGGGTCAGAGCTCAGGGTCAGCCATGATGCAGCGTCCCTGGAGCAGAGAGGGTTAAAGGGGCCCAACTGTGGCAGCTTGGCCGTCCCCTAGATCTTGTGGTCCCAATACTTTTGGCAATATAGTGTATTTATTTATATTTAAGTTTCTACTGATCCGAATAGTGAGCTAGCATGGTCTCTATATGGTTTTCCTTCAGCTTATTGTTAGAAAGTTAAACATTAGTGTGACCTTCAGAATGTGTGCTGCTGTGTAAGACTGACCGCTCTGTGATGTGCAGCTGCTGTGCTTCCAGAGACAGCTTGCTCAGTGTCTTCCACATAGCTTCAGTCTCAGCACACATTTCTAGGGTTTCTAGGAACGCTGTGGCTCTGTGAGCATGTGTGCACACATCAACAAAATACTCAGTAAAAAAGAGCAGTAACATTTTCAGCAGAACAGACGCAATTACACTTGAACTTTGACCTCCAGATACATCAGCTAGTTACATCCAGGAAGTAAGAACAGGTTCTGTGGCTACACACACACGCACGCACACACACACACACACACACACACATGCACATACACACACATGCACATACACACACATGCGCACACACACACACACCCCGACAAACACACACACATCAGCTTAGTTTCTGTTCTCGTTTGTTAAAGCAGCTATAAACACACACTCCCTCCCTCGCCTCTCTTTTATTCCTCTCTTCAAATTTAAAACAGTCCTGAAGACTTTCAGAAACTCTGACACTGGAGACTCCATAAAACTACAGAAAGCATCATTCCATTTATTATTTGTTAAACAACAGGTTTTTAATCTGTTCATTAATTAGATTGTAGATTGTCTGGCATACAATCCCCTGTCAAATAGACGTTACTATACAAACAATAATGCAGAAATATAAACCATATTAATGAATTAATACATACATATTAATTACATTAATAAATAAGTGTACCTGTAAAAATCTCCATCATCAATGGCAGTTCCGAACTCGATCAGTCCTTCATCCAGCATGTAGGAGACTGTGTTCACTCCCTCTAACACGATCACCTCGGTCTTCCCGTTCGCCCGCTCCAAATCAACAACATCTCCCTGAAAATAAATCAAAAACACACAAATTTATGGCTTTTTCCCCCAAAATGCTAAAGCAGCTAAACAAACTCAGCAGAACATTAGAGCATTAACTACTATTTTACATACATGAGCCAACACATGACAATAATAACAACAACAACAGCCACAATAATAAAAATAATAAAATTCAATCTGCTTGATATAAGAAAACATCCTGAACTTCACCAAGTTGTGATCAAGGAGTGAAGGAGACAATGGAATTCGAGACTTCCTGGAGTTGTAATAAGGAGCTCCTGACATGCCTGGTCTGCTCGAAGGCTACCTCAAATGGAAGAGCTTAGCCTGAACGTCCAGTTGAAGCTCTCTGTATACGAGCTCCATCTTCACACCACCACAAGATCTAGGGGACGGCCAAGCTGCCACAGTTGGGCCCCTTTAACCCTCTCTGCTCCAGGGACGCTGCATCATGGCTGACCCTGAGCTCTGACCCCAACTTCCAAAGCTGAGATGCACTATATTGCCAAAAGTTTTGGGACACCCCTCCACATCATTGAGTTCAGGTGTTGTGTTTCAGGGGTTGGGCTCGGCCCCTTAGCTCCAGTGAAAGGAACTCTTAATGCTTCAGCATACCAAGACATTTTGGACATGCTCTTTGTGGGAACAGTTTGGAAATGACCCCTTCCTGTTCCAACATGACTGCACACCAGTGACCAAAGCAAGCTCCATAAAGACATGGATGAGCGAGTTTGGTGTGGAGGAACTTGACTGGCCTGACCTCATGTGAAATGACCTCTTGTTTAATGTTTGGAAAGTTGTCTCAGATCCCTGCTCACTTTCAGAGGGAGCATGGTGACCTTCTCTGGACTGTCGATGTTGTACCAGATACACAGGTTGCTGCGGTTCTGAGCCACCACCACATCGCTGCCTGGAACCCACTGCACGTAGGAGCAGAAACTCAGGACGGTGGTTTTCACTCCGCTCTCGATGTCAAACAGGTTCAGCTGAACAGAGACAGACATCAGGACACAAACAGAGGCATGAGGTAAGCGCTAACTCATCACTTTATTAATCTTTTTACTCGACTGTGTTGTGTACCCGTAACTTCTTGTCCCGGAAGAGCAGCTTGCGTCCAGTCTCGTTTAGCTCCAGCCAGTCAATCTTCAAGTCATGACTAACGGTCCCGATGTTATATCCCAGAGCCAAGTCCACTAAATGAAATAGAAACACTCAAGACTTTTAGCATTGATTTAATTAATTATATTGGATTTCGGATTATGCAAAACATTCTGTGCAAGGATGTCTTAAAATGATTCCCTTTTCCTTCTCCTCATTGGTTCCTCCAAAGATTGTCCGCTTGTCCATTTTTCCTGCTAACACATCAACTTTGAGGACAAGATGTTCACTTGCTGCCTAACATACCCCACCCACTAACAGGTGCCATGATGAGGAGATACTCCGTCTTATTCACTTCACCTGTCACTGCTCACAGTGTTATAGCTGACCGGTGTATTGATCTCTCTGAGCGCTGCAGTGCTATGGAGGTGCTGAAGCTGTACTGAATGTACAGAAGGTCATCATTTTAAATGCCGTGTGATTTTCGTAATAAGAGCTGAAAATGCTGCATGGATTAAGCTGCGTCCTAAATGTCCGTGTCTTGTCGGGACTCACCTATGGCGATGGTTTTGAGGTCGATTAGGTAGGCTAACTTCTTGTTATCGTCCACTCCTCTCTGTTTTCTCTCATTCAGACGGACACTACACACACACGCACACATACACGATTCAGAATATTAAAACGTTAAAATCTTTAATATCTGGACGATGCTGGAATAGCCAAATGACCATGCAAGATGTTTAAGATGTTGATGATGTGTAATTGGTCCAATAAGGTGATTTTTGTTCTCCTGATCCACTTGATTTTTGGACTAAGTCGTAACTCAGTGGTTAAGGCATTGGACTACTGTCAGAAAGTCATGAGTTCAAATCCCAGGACCACTAAGCTGTCCCTGCTGGACCTCTGAGCAATGCCCTTAATTGCTTAGATGTATAAAGAGAAATTAAATTAAATTTATTGTTTTTAAATTTCACGGTGTAGAATATCAACCCGAGCTCCTTTTTACCTGATGAGGTGTGGGTTCATAAACTCTGTGCGAACAGATCCTAAGATGTCATTCTTGCCGTATTCCACCAAGGTCAGTTCTCCTGCGTTGAAGATCATGCACACCTGCTCCAAAACAAACCAGCGGGGTGTTTATTATAATGCTTCATACAACAATTCTTCTACAGATGTTACAGTTTAACATGAAAAAAATCGCTTTCGCTGACTAATTATTAGAATTATAGAAAAAAGAAAATGTACGGTTTCGTTTTCGAAGAAGAACTTCTCATTTCCTCCAGAGCCCTGCCACACCACCTACAAAGGATTCATCAGACAGGGTTTACTTTCCACTTTACATTTCTTTCTCTCTCACACACACACACACATCATATAAGAACTGTAAATAGTCTCCTCCAAAAGTACTGGAACGGCCTGCCATTACATGTCAAGCCTCCAGGATCACAGATATTTATTCCGACATTAGAAACTATGTTAACAGAAGCAGTCCTCATCCTAAGAAATGGTCTCCTACCTCGCTCAGTTTATTGGAGACCAGATCTCCCAGCAGAAGGGTGTCGGAGGTGTGGGCCACCAAGTAGCGATCCTTCCCCATGATTTTCACCTCGTCGAACTCGTAGCCGTAATGAGATTTGAGCACTACTCGAGTGCCAGTGGAGAGGTTCTTCACGATCACCTGCACCACAGGAAATCAAGAAAAGAGGAAAAAAGGTTCTGGCAACCTTTCACTGGGAACTGATAGTAGCATTGGCTAGAAGACTATAAAATAGCTGCAGCATTGGAACATTTGGGTTTTAGTAAATTTGAGCTTGCTTTCCAGAACAGCCCAGATTAACACTGCGCCATTTTAAGATAATAAACCTCTTACCTGGCTCAAGCCAACGTAAGTCATCTCGAATTTGTTCTTATAGATGCTCCTGCGAAGGCAGCAGTCAAACTGCTCAACACCTCCACACAGAGTGCCCTAAGGGTCAGACATCAATCCATGAAGATTCACGTGAACATGCCGTTTTTTCCTCTAATTTCCCCTTGGAATCAATAAGGTGTTATCTTTAATAAGTGCACACTACACTACATTGTTGACCCTTTCACGCTACACGCCTTTTATCTCTGGTGATCAGTTTTTTGTGGATGTACTGATGTGTAAATGATTGCTCGCAGACAAAACTTGGATGATCTTGGACCTGAGAAGATTCTCAGAAAGACAAACACAAGAGCTGTCAATCATGATTCACTATTTTGTTTAGATTCAAGAAAAACAGAAACAAAAAAAATGTGGAGGCAATAATCACTTGGCAACATGAATGGCCTGTTCTCCGCAACCAGAACTGGAGCAACATCAAACAGCTATTTAATGTAATTTTTCAAATGTGTTCCCTGTTATGAAGTTATGTATGTGTTTGTTTTTGGGAAGTCAGCAAACTCTTCATCTTAAAGAATCTGACTTACACTACATTGCCAAAAGTTTTGGGACGTCTGCCTTTACATGCACATGAATGTAATATGGAGTTGCCCCGCCCTTTGCAGCTACAACAGCTTCAACTCTTCTGGGAAGGCTTTCCACAAGGTTTAGGAGTGTGTTTATGGGAATTTTTGACCGTTCCTCTAGAAGCGCATTTGTGAGGTCAGGCACTGATGTTGGACGAGAAGGCCTGGCTCGCAGTCTCTGCTCTAATTCATCCCAAAGGTGTTCTATGGGGTTGAGGTCAGGACTCTGTGCAGGCCAGTCAAGTTCCTCCACACCAAACTCGCTCATCCATGTCTTTATGGACCTTGCTTTGGTCACTGGTGTGCAGTCATGTTGGAACAGGAAGGGGTCATCCCCAAACTGTTCCCACAAAGAGCATGAAATTGTCCAAAATGTCTTGGTATGCTGAAGCATTAAGAGTTCCTTTCACTGGAACTAAGGGGCCGAGCCCAACCCCTGAATTCAATGATGTGGAGGGGTGTCCCAAAACTTTTGACAATATGGTGTACATTTCTTCTATTTTTTTTTTTGCCACTTTGCCAAAACACAAATTCGTGAACAAGGAATTAGCTCTAAAAGACATACTCTACATGTGATCCCAAAGAGAAGTGAATCAAGTCTCATGTGGAAAACATAGCTGTTATGGTACCCGTGTGACTAAAGATAAAACACATCATAATAACAATAGTAATAATAATAATAATAATAATAATAATGATGATGATGGAATAAAAGGTAGAGTAAATCTCTTTAGGCTGGTTTTATTGAATAGCTTGAATGTGGTCCGTACCACACAGAGCCTAGAGCCATCTTTTTTCCAGGCCAGAGCTGTGATGGTATAGAGATTAGGAATTTCTTTAGGAGCAGCTTCATCCCAAGCACCTCTTCGAGGATTCCAGTTAAAAACTCTCAGTCTGAAAGAACAGAAATATGCAGAGTGCTGGAATGCGTTGATATGCAGACGTACTGATACAGTGGAAGATTATAACATTATAATGCCAATGACAAAGCAAAATAGTGCCTCCGTCTTTGGAGCACCAGACTGACCTGTCGTAACTACCCAACACCACCGACTGGCAGCTGGGGCTTGACGCTGCCACCGTGAACTCCTTCTCCAAGCGGTCACGGCTGTAGTCAAACGTCTGAAGGATGTGTCCTTCCTTCCCATAGGCTACGATCTTCTTATCGCACCCAGCTACAATGATGCTGTTGTTTCCCCAAGCCAGAGCATACGGTGGGCAGGGATGAGTCAGCAATTTACCCTGAAAATAATTCTCACTATTTCACTGAATGCTAGAAACAGTTGTGTTATTTAATGATTCCATCCAGTCCAGTGTATAATACCTGAGAATCCCCTGAGCCTTCATCGTCAAAGAAATAGCGCACAACTGTCCCATCTGCATGTCCTGACAGGATACCTTTCCCAGAGACGCTGACGTGGAAAAGAAATCTTAAAGCTAAAGGCTGATGTGTAGTGTTTACAGAATACGTCATGAATGGAAATGTGAACTTACTTTGAGGTTAATGATACTACGTAGGATTCTGTTCCGTAGATACTAGATGATTTGTTGTTTTTTGTGTTGGCCACTCGAATCTGCATCAACATCAAACTCATTATTAATGAGAACGGATAATTAAAAATGAAAGCAGCAGGTAAACCGTCACTTACCTTCCCCTCTGCCAGTCCAAACACTATAGAATTGTCCGCTGGCCAGAGCAGACATGTTACGGCGCTCTGCATCATAAAGAAAGCCGTCATGTTAGAGTGACTGGATGTGTTATGCGTTATGAATCTACGTACAGTGAACACGAGAAACTACTTACCGTCTGCACAAATTTGTTGCAAATAACTTTTTTATCTCCCCTGGCACACAGAAAACAGATGCTCGGATTAAACACAGAAGTTGTGGATCAACCCAAATCTGATCTCTCATCATTCTGAACTTACCACTCGCCTCCAATTTTGTACACAAACACAATGTTGTCGGTTTGAGCGATGGCAATTTTTGTGGAGTCTGGAGAAAACGCCATAGCTTTGACCATGTAGTGTTTCTTTCCATACTGAAATGAAAGAATATTTCAAAATAAGCTATATTTGTTCCCTTTACATGGTCACAAGCTGGTCTGCACATACTTTTGACCAATGGAGTATGGCTACACAATACTGGACTTACTTTCGAGTCTGCAGGCTTTGTAGAAAACTTGTCCCTTCTCTCTCCCTGTTCATCGTACAGCAAAACCACTCTATCCACGGTACACACGGCAAACTTTCCGTTATTCGGAGCCCAGGCCATGCATGTAACCTTTGCAGCTCCATCCTATAAAAAAAAAAATAATAATAAATCAAATCAAATAATAAATCAGTATGATAGAAGTATTAGAAGTCGTAATTTCCAACCTCAAACTAGGAAAAACCAAAGGAAAACACCCCCTTGGAATTCCTGCATGTGACGTCATACACAACAGCGCTTCTTTACACTCTCTATACACAGACACACGAGTGAGTGCTTTAGAGCTACAGGAAATATATACATCAGTCATCACAGTTTGCTAACTTGTTCCTGTTAGATGGAGTCGTTCATGTCTATGTTCCATCCACATAGATCGAAAATGACGTCATTTTCTAGCTCCGACTTCCCACTTCCGAGGTAAGTCGAACGCAGTGATATGTTCGCGTGCAGCTGGTTTATGAACAGCAACACACATAATCCGCGGTACATAACAACTGTTTTTGATAAAATTGAGTTGTTTATATAAGCAACCGAAGATACAGAAAGTTTCGCCAAAATCCTCAGTTCGCTCTGTTTGTAGCGACTCAGATGCGGTACCGTTATTCAGATACTGTTTTAATCATTTTACCTGTGGAGGAAGCAACGTCTTCAAATGCTTCAGCTGCATACTTTGTTGAAACGAGATGTCTCTGACATACAGACTTTTGTTACATAATCAATTAGCGTATTTTATTCGGACTGGGTAGAAACGGTAGAGTTTTCCTGAGGCGCATAAGTGATGTCCTGGTTACCGTCGTCAAGGCGAAAAGTCATGACGTAAGCACGCACAGAAACGCTTGTTCTTCTTCCCCTACTTTTAATGGCGAGCCATGAGTAATTGTAGCTTGCTACCGCCACCACTTGGTCTACTACTGTATTGCATCGTGCTGCGCATGTATTTTAAATGGAGCGACGAAATACTTAGTCTAGTCTTTGTGTGTGTGTGTGTGTGTGTGTGTGTGCTCCTATCATTTACAGTTATTTTCCACCTACTTTTGGAGATGTCTTCCTGTTTTTTCCTTTATCCAGCATCTCCTGCCATTTTTTTTCTTGTTTCTGAGCACACATAATTGTAACATAACTCTTACAATTCTTCAACTAATGATTTTAAAACAATTGGTCTGATTGGTTAAAATAAAAATATATACACATATAAGCCAGATTTTATCACTGATTACATTAAGACAAGCAGGAAGAATTTCTAATGAATAAATTATTAATTCAGGGGGGCACGGTGGCTTGGGGGTTTAAAGCACGTTTGCCTCACACCTCCAGGGTTGGGGGTTTGATTCCCGCCTCCGCCGTGTGTGTGGAGTTTGCATGTTCTCCCCGTGCCTCGGGGGTTTCCTCCGGGTACTCCGGTTTCCTCCCCCGGTCCAAAGACATGCATGGTAGGTTGATTGGCATCTCTAAATTGTCCGTATTGTGTGAGTGAATGAGAGTGTGTGTGTGCGCCCTGTGATGGGTTGGCACTCCGTCCAGGGTGTATCCTGCCTTGATGCCCTATGACGCCTGAGATAGGCACAGGCTCCCCGTGAATGAAATTATTAATTCTAGCTCAATGTTTTCTTCAAAACAATGTAGATTCCTAAAATCTCATGTCAAACTGTAGTTTTTATTATTCCTTAAACTTATGGAAAGGAAGCATACACTGTTTAATGTCACAGTACTTGACATGATGCCAATTTGTTTAGTATTTAAATAGAGTTTTTTTCTATTTGTTTCTATTATTTCTATTTTTTCTATTTATTCTCTCTACTATATTTCTACTCAGTTTCTCTATCTAAATTGATATACAGTGCCACATCTAGCCAAAAAAAACTTCCTTGTTATGTCCTGGGGGTTTTCCAGAAATCTGGTTTAACAAACTTTAATCAGTGAGTCGCCTTGCCTTTGCTGGTTTTCGGTTCCAGACGAGCTGGTTCGGGTCAAATACCAGTTTAAAAAAGTAGATAGTGTCAGAAAAGCTAAAGGAAATACACTATATTGCCAAAAGTTTTGGGACACCCCTCCAGCAAGTTTGGTGTGGAGGAACTTCACAGAGTCCTGACCTCAACCCCATAGAACACCTTTGGGATGAATTAGGGTGGAGACTGTGAGCCAGACCTTCTCGTCCAACATCAGTGCCTGACCTCACAAATGCACTTCTAGAGGAACGGTCAAAAATTCCCATAAACACACTCCTAAACCTTGTGGAAAGCCTTCCCAGAAGAGTTGAAGCTGTTATAGCTGCAAAGGGCGGGACAACTCCATATTACATTCATGCGCATGTAAAGGCAGACGTCCCAGTTTTGGCCTGCTTGCAGTCTCCACTCTAATTCATCTCAAAGGTGTTCTATGGGGTTGAGGTCAAGACTCTGTGCAGGACAGTCAAGTTCCTCCACACCAAACTCACTCATCCATGTCTTTATGGACCTTGCTTTGGTCACTGGTGTGCAGTCATGTTGGAACAGGAAGGGGTCATCCCCAAACTGTTCCCACAAAGAGCATGAAATTGTCCAAAATGTCTTGGTATGCTGAAGCATTAAGAGTTCCTTTCACTGGAACTAAGGGGCCGAGCCCAACCCCTGAAAAACAACACCTGAATTCGATGATTTGGAGGGGTGTCCCAAAACTTTTGGCATATTCCATTCCATTCCATTGTCTGTACCGCTTATCCAATCTATTCTCGGGTCACGGGGAGCCTGTGACTATCTCAGGCATCATCGGGCATCAAGGCAGGATACACCCTGGACAACGGAGTGCCAACCCATTGCAGGGCACACACACACACACTCATTCACTCACGCAATCACACACTACGGGCAATTTAGAGACTCTATTTAGCCTAGAAGCAGGAGCCTTGGTGGCTCAGTGGTAGGTTTCTCGCCTATCATGCGGAAGGCCTGGGTTCGATTCCCAGCCACTGGGATGCAGTGCCGGTCCTAAGCCCGGAAAAATGGGAGGGTTGCGTCGCATCTGGTGTAAAACATTTGCCAAGTTGTTGTGCGGACCAGTTGGTCTGCTGTGGTGAACAGGAGCAGCCGAAAGCAACTGCTATTTAGCCTAGAAGCATGTCTTTGGACTGTGGGAGGAAACCGGAGCATCCAGAGGAAACCCACCAAGCACAGGGAGAACATGCTAACTCCTAGAGTATGTATATATATATATATATATCTGACTGGTTTATTTAACCCTCACCAGGTTCACCAGCGTTCTGAGAGAACCACATAATATTAGTTTCTGAGTATAAATTCAGCTTGGTTACACTTTTTCTGGAATAACCCCCTGGACTTTAGAGTGGGATCTCACATTGGGGAGGAGTAACACGATTAAATCCCACCCACAGTTTTCCCGCTCTACTCCACCAGTGGGCATGGAAACATGCATTGCGTCATACACTTTCAATGATTATTAAAATAGTCGCAACGAGATGCATGAAACGCATGTGTAAATAATATTAATATCTAGATAGGGTTAGGGTTTATTCTGTCACATCAATACAAAAAAAAAAAACAAAAACAAAAAAAAAAAACCACGTTTCCTTGAGTTTGATCCATTTCCTGCTTTCCTGCGTCACACGTCGTGTCCCGCCCACTAAATGTAGCTCAGATTTCCTTGAGCTTGTAGCCTAGCTGTTCTTGTTGTAGCTTTCAGGTGAAGCAGCGTCAACTTGTGTTACTCACCGCGGTGCTCTGTGGGTAGGGGCAAAGAGCCAGCAGGGCTTCTAAGTTAAGTGTGAGGACACGTGTGTGTGAGAGTGTGTGTGTGAGTGAGTGAGTGTGTGTAATACACTCGTAGCTATTACTGCTCTGAGAGTGGCTTTCACGTGGCTCGACCTAGAAGAAGCTTCATCTCATCTTCAGGAGATCCAGGAGATCTCAGATTGAATCCGGTGATCTTTTCAGCATTTGATCTTAAACATGTCGACCACAATGGCATCTCTGATCCTCGAGGACGGGAGCACGTTTAAAGGCCGTCTTTTTGGTGCCAATATTTCAGTGTCTGGTGAAGTTGGTGAGTGATTAATAAAATAAAAAACTTACTTCCGGTTTGACTTGATCACAGAATGGATTTAGAAATATGTTTGATATTAAAGCACCACCGGTGATATATATACACTATATGGAAATGTTCCACGTGTCATGCTCAGAACTTTCTCACCTG
This sequence comes from Hemibagrus guttatus, assembly GCA_033459395.1. NCBI lineage: Eukaryota > Metazoa > Chordata > Actinopteri > Siluriformes > Bagridae > Hemibagrus > Hemibagrus guttatus. Next base: position 1,225,328 of record JAUCMX010000030.1, on the reverse strand, counting down.
GACCATAGCCATGGTGCAGAACCCGGTTTATCTCCTGCTTAGGGTTCCACATGGATCACTCACTAGGTACTGAGCACATGTGAACTCCAGACTGAAATACTGTATGAAGTTCCTGCTTAGAGCTGGGCTTTTAACAACTGACCCGGTCATCTTTCCAGACTGAGAACTTCAGCGTGTCCATCAGTAGGTTCTCCCAGATTGAGCTCACACCACAACCCTTTTTAGAGCTCCGTGTGCGAGAGGTCATACATTAAAAAAAAATGTCCAGAATAGAGACCAGAGCTATCTGTGTGTCCACTCTGAGTATTCTGAACATCTAAGTGTCATTCGCAGCTGGTTCTTTGCAGGTCCACTCTGTAACAGGACTGAATGGAGTTCAGATGAACATACAGTATCTATATATCCGTGTGTAAACAAAGTCTTTAGCTCTAAATTTTTCTTCTAAAACTTTTTGAGTCTGCTGATCTATAAAACCAATAATCTGTAACCTCGTGTGAGATCTCGATGAGCCAAGTTTTTGTAAAGTTTGGGGGCGAACCGATCAAAGGTTCTGTTGTGGTCAAGTGATTGGCACTGATCAATCTGAAACTTTGCTGATTTCTTCATTATCTTTTCTCATTACGACAGCGCAGTAGTAGTCAAAGGTCCAGTCAGAATTTCCTACACATGCATGACACGTGATGATTGTGATTTTCAGAATAAAGCATCAGTGGAGTTTATCCTGGTCAGGGTTACACAATCTCTTAAACAGTATAAATCCCTTTAATTGCATCAGAGTTGGGTAGATTTAGGACTTAGGCTTTAGACTGACCGGAACAGCTGCATGTTGGAACTGGATCCATGATGTCCACTGCTGTTTCACTTTATGTTCCGTACCTGAGATTTAAGGTGTGTCCCAAACCACACTTGCACTCTATTTTGTGTAGTAGAAGTAGTGTGAGTGTTTTGTTCACACTAAAAAAAATTCCAAGAGATGATGATAAAGTGCCCAGATGATGCACTTATTCAACCAGAAAAGTCTTGGACCCTTCACACACTCAGCAGTAAAGGTGGGGCGGGGGCGGGGCTACCAGGCGTTGACACTGGGTGAGAAAATATTTTCAAGATGGCTGATGACACTTCAGTACAAATGTGTTTTTCATGCTGTTTGAATTATTTTTCATCTTCATCAAAATAAAATTCGACAGCGTCTCGTTATGTGCTTCTATTCCAATTAATTAAAACACATTTATGTTCTATTTGAGATGATGCAACCCTTTTGACATCATACGGTAGAGTAGTGTACATAGTGCCTAGTGTAAGTGTGTAGAACGTCATTTGGGACGAAGTTCTTTTGATCAAGAAAATCTGTGATTATTTATGTCTCTTTCTTTTTCCCAGTTTTCCAGACAGGAATGGTTGGCTATCCGGAGGCTCTGACTGACCCCTCGTATAAATCTCAGATACTGACCTTAACCTACCCTCTGATTGGGAACTATGGCATACCCAATGATGCTGAGGGTGAATTTGGACTTAGCAAGGTAGCGCTCGTTTACACTCCGTCGAATATCTTCTGATGTGGCTTCTCATGTTCCTGTTCCATGTTCATGTTGATGTTCCTCCCATGTGCAATTTTAGTGGTTTGAGTCTGCCAGGATTCATGCTGCTGCTCTTATAGTTGGGGAAGTTTCTCAGAATCCCAGCCACTGGAGCTCCAAGAAGTCTCTAGATGAGTGGCTGAAAGAGCACGGGATCCCTGGCCTACAAGGTAAGACGCTGGGGTTGTGTGTAGAACTCCAAAGTAATTTACGAGATTAAATAAGTGTTTACTTTCCTGTCTATCATATTTCCATTTCCTGGATATTTTTTTGTTTGAAAAGTGACTCTTAGTCTTTATCTCGGAGCTAAATTTCCATCAGTTTGTTTGATCTGTTCATGCTCTCACAGTGATGATTTGGTTCATCAGTTGATTTCTGTTAGTGTGATGTTTAACTTGGTGTTACACTGAAGTGCTGATTTAAAAAGTGCCGATGTTTTTGTGGAAAAAAACAAAACCAGGAATTGACACTCGCGCTTTGACCAAAAAGATCCGGGAAAAGGGAACCATGCTCGGAAAACTGGTGGTGGAGGGAACGGCGGCAGACAGCATTCCATTTGACAATCCTGACACTCGGAACTTGGTGAAAGACGTGTCTCTGAGAGTGAGTTGTGAACGTATTACTTATGAAAGGCATACGCTGTATAGTTGAACTGGTACTTGTCTATGCTTTGAGGCTTATTACAGAATCGTGTGCGTGTTCGGTTTCTGCAGGAACCCAGGATTTTCAATCGGGAAGGTAGCGTCAGGATCCTGGTGGTGGACTGCGGTGTTAAGTACAATCAGATCCGCTGCTTGTGTGAGAGAGGTGCACAGGTCACCGTGGTGCCGTGGGATCACCCTCTGAATGCCGACGGTGAGCCACGGAACAAAAATAACTCGGCTAGCGAAGCTAGTATTATTAGCATTTAGCCAAGTGTCTGCTTTTCTCCAGATTTCGACGGACTGTTTATTAGTAACGGACCCGGTGACCCCAGCTACTGCAAGGAGACGATAGCGAACCTGAAAAAGATCGTCTGTGTGGAAAAACCCAAACCCGTATTTGGAATTTGTTTGGGTCATCAGCTGCTGTCATTGGTTATTGGTGCCAAGACGTACAAAATGAAGTAAGTTCATACGGTTAGTTGTTACAGGGATTATTATTGTTGTTGTTATTATTGGTTTTCTGCAATGAAACTGATCCTTCAGGCCATATTATAAGGCTTAGAGACTTAGAAACTCAGACTAGACTCCAGTGCACTACGATGACACCAAATCTCGTCCCATTCGGCTACGCGGTGGCGCTACAGTGACCAAGAAAATGGTGGACGAGACGTGACTCGGGTGTCTTATGTCAGTGGAATGCTTATTTTAAACCCAACACATCTTCTCTCCAGTTTCATTTCTGACATGAAACATTTTCCGCTAAAACGTTCATCAGGATTTTTATTTTGCGCCAAATTTTAAGACCAAAAGTCACTCAAAGATTCTCTGCTGGTCAACACGCCCAAATGAACATGAGGTTATATCTCAGCAACACACTGGCGTATTGACCCCAAACCCGGTGGGTTTTATAAGAACCTCAGTGACCTGAGGGAACACGAGCAGGTTCAGACCAGCGCCACCTACTGGTCATAAGAGATGAGAAATTGGCGTTTGTGTATATATCCTGTACAATTTGTCCTAAAATCAATCTTTTGATTCAGTGAAGCATACAGAGTCAAATGATACCCAGTTTTACTAAGTCGGCCATTTTGAAACGTGTGTATTTTACTAAACGCGTTAGGAATCATGGTAATCGCCGTCGTCTTGTTCTGTCTCCAGTTTAAGTGTACTTTGCTGTGGATAATGAATAAGACTATTAATAGAATGGGAGTAGTTTGTGTGTAGATGTACCGGTTCATCCACTCGGCTTCTTCGTTACACGTCTGACAAAGCTGGATAAAACATCCTTGTTTATTGCTTAGGCAGAATCGGCTTATTAGGATCGCTTACATCTGTATAAATGCCTAATAAGCCTCTTCATCCATTATCACACCTCGGTGTTTCCCAGGCCATGTGTTTGTGTTCCCTCGGGAGCGTTGTGTTGCCGATGTCGCTTTTTGTGCTGAGCGCTGCAGTTTTTACGAGATATCAGTCTGGTGGAATTTCTGGGACAGATCGCTGTGTTGTTCTTCGGGTTCGTTCTCAAGGCCAGTGCAGATGCCTCGCTTTCCTGTGTGACTGCTGGAGTTTTTTTATGAGATCAGAAACCTACTCTTTTTGTTTTGGTATCTCATAAACAGCTTGTTTTGTCCAATATATAATATACAGAGCTCCATACTAGTGATCTTAAGTATTATAGAACATTAATAATAATCATAATAAAAAACAAATTTCTTTCTTGTGTTAATCAGATGTTTTATCCTGCAGGAGTCAACGTTTCATGGCCTGTAGCCTCGTTATACAAAAAAAATCCCTGAGGGAAAATGCATGATTCTGATTGGTTAACTCTATTCCTCACCACAGCATCTGATAATCCATCAAATACCATGAGCACATTAAAGGTTTCTCTCAGAATCCTACCAGGTTAAGCCACAACAACTTCAGCTTTAAATCCATATACAGATATTTGGAGCCCTAAACAGGTACAGAAAATGTACAGCTTTGTGTTAGATGACTAACACCTCATCTTCTGTGCGCTGTAGATACGGGAACCGTGGTCATAACCAGCCATGCATCCATAAAGGCACAGAGCGGTGCTTCATCACGTCTCAGAACCACGGCTTTGCAGTGGATTCTCAGAGCCTTCCGGAGGATTGGGACATCCTCTTTACCAACGCCAACGACCACACCAACGAGGGCATCGTGCACAACTACAAACCTCTTTTCAGGTACTTAACCCCAGGAGTAATCACACGCTACATGTTCAGGACTAGCCTTGTCAGCGTGTGTGTGTTTGTTTATTTATTTATTTATTTATTTATTTATTTTGCAGTGTACAGTTCCATCCTGAGCACATGGCTGGACCCGCTGACCTGGTGAGCCTTTTCGATGTTTTTCTGGACATCATCCGAGATGCCAAAGATAACAAAGTTGGGAAATCAGGTGAGGTTTCTTTAGACGTGGGTTAATCTAACACAGGCCTGACAGAATATGCGTGAATCTTTATGGAAAGTATTTTATTGTAATTCATGACATTTCAGATCCGTGACTAATGGACCTTCTCTCGTTTGTGTAGTAAAGGAGAGGCTGACTGAGCATCTCACCTTCCCTGGATCTCCAAAGCCTGAGGACTTTGTTCATCCCCGCAAAGTGCTCATTCTGGGATCTGGAGGACTCTCCATCGGTCAGGCTGGAGAATTTGATTATTCTGGCTCTCAGGTAAGTCAGTAGATGAGGCTTTGGAGTTCTTGAGCATCATGTCAGCAGATATCATTAGAATACGTTATGTTCAGAAGGAGTCACCGTCTTTCCTTCAGTTTTATTTCATTTCTTTCAGGCGATTAAAGCTCTGAAAGAAGAGAACATCCAGACTATTCTCATCAACCCTAACATCGCCACAGTGCAGACCTCCAAAGGCCTCGCTGACAAAGTGTACTTCCTTCCCATCACCCCAGACTACGTCACACAGGTAAAGAAATCTAATCAGCATCACTGGCCAGTTCTATTATTATAGGTCAACCCTGCACCACAACTTCTGAAAGCTGACTAGCCAGGGCTAGCCATGTTTATCATTAAGATAATTATCATTATCATAAAGATCATAAAGATTCTTGACGTTATTGTTGCTTTATTATATAATGATGCTTTTGTATTTCTCAAAATTAGCTAGTTGTATGATTCCTATCAAAATAATCTTGCATTTAAAATAAAAACACTGCTTTCTTGATGACTTGTAAGGTTTAAGGAGAAGAATCTGTACATATTTGTATGTCTCTGTTGCTCCGCCTAGTTTCCCTTGATTCTTCTGTACGTCACTTCTATTTTGCAGTTTAAAGTGTGGAAATAAACCCCAGAGAAATGTTTGTCAGTGTAATTATTAATAAGTATAATTGCAGTTTACAGCAAAAAGAAAGTGTGGCAAGTGTTGAACTGTTGCGGACGTCTTGAGGAAGTGTTGAGGCAGGGTGGAGGTCATAAGGATGTCTTGAGGAAGTGTTGAGAACCTTTTAAGGACATCTTGAGCAGAGTATGGAATGGTTTCATTTCTGCTCCTATCTGTAAAACAGGTGATCAAGAACGAGCGTCCTGACGGAGTGCTGCTGGCTTTCGGAGGTCAGACGGCTCTAAACTGTGGAGTGGAATTGACTAGGCAAGGCATCCTGGAGAAGTATAACATCAAAGTTTTGGGAACTCCGGTGGCCTCCATCGAGATGACTGAGGACCGGAAGATCTTTGTGGAGAAAATGGAGGAGATCAATGAGCATGTTGCACCAAGCGAGGCAGCCATGTCTGTGGAACAGGTCAGCTCAATCCCTCATGTCATTATACAGCAGTCATTAAATTTATTCATCTGCAGACATTTTACAGATTTCTGTAGACTTCAGAGTCTTCTTATTGTTTCCTTTTTGTCTTGTAACCCACTTGCAGGCAGTCGCCGCTGCCGAGAGGCTCGGCTATCCGGTGCTGATCCGCTCGGCCTTTGCGCTGGGTGGCCTGGGCTCCGGTTTCGCTAACAATAAAGAAGAACTGATCACACTAGTCACGCAAGCCTTCGCCCACACATCCCAAGTCCTGGTGGACAAGTCCCTCAAGGGCTGGAAGGAAATTGAGTACGAAATCGTACGAGATGCTTACGACAACTGCATCACGGTACTAAACGTCTCTGATCATCTCTGCATTGTCTTATTAGTGTGTGTTGTGTTAGCGGTTTAACAGCTTGGAAACTTTGTTTAAGGTGTGTAACATGGAGAACATAGACCCTCTCGGAATTCACACAGGGGAGTCTATAGTCGTGGCTCCTAGTCAGACGCTGAACGATTACGAGTACAACATGCTGAGGAGCACCTCCATCAAGGTTATCCGGCACCTGGGGATCGTTGGCGAGTGCAACATTCAGTACGCCGTCAACCCAGAATCTGAGCAGGTAACTGGTAGATTTAGCCAAAAATGTCGGATCGGGCTTTCCAGATTCACATGAAACACAGATATCTCGTATCTAATACTCTGCCATTCTGATCAATCCCAAAATATTCCGTTTGTCCCCCAGTACTACATCATCGAGGTGAACGCCCGTCTCTCCCGGAGCTCCGCCCTGGCTAGTAAAGCCACAGGATATCCTCTGGCCTACGTCGCAGCTAAGCTTGGCCTCGGAATCCCTCTGCCTGTCCTCAAGTACGTACTGTGATGGATAAGCAGGATTGGATTTACTATCGACTTTCACAGCACCATCAGTTTCTTACCGTTTTTCTTTTTCCAGAAATTCCGTGACCAACTCCACAACAGCCAACTTTGAGCCCAGTCTTGACTACTGCGTGGTCAAGGTTCCTCGCTGGGATCTGAGCAAGTTCCTTAGAGTTAGCACCAAAATTGGCAGTTCCATGATGAGTGTTGGTAAGGACACATGGATGGATGGATGGATGGAGGGATGGATGAATATATGGATGGATGTGTTGATCAATGGACAATTTGATGCGTGTATGAATATTTAGATGGATGGATGTGTTAAGGGATGGATAGATAAATAAATATTTTGATGAATGAATGCATGTGTTGATGGATGGATGCATAGATGGATGAATATTTAGATGGATGGTTGGATGGATAGATGGGTGGATGTGTTGAGGAATTGATGGATGAATATTTGATGGATGGATGTGTTGAGGGATAGATGGATTGATGGTTTGTATGATTCAGTTATTTGATGGTTAAATGGAGGAATGGATGATTGATGGATGGAGGGATGGTTTGATGAATTGATGGATCCATGGGAATGCATCATGATTGTCCTAAAATCTGAACAAAGACCAGAAAATTCTTCTTCATTTCTCAGGGGAGGTGATGGCCATTGGTCGTAGCTTTGAGGAGGCTTTCCAGAAAGCACTCAGGATGGTGGATGAGAACTATGCTGGCTTTGACCACACCATCAAACCAGTTTCTGAACAGGTTAGTGTTTATTATTATTATTATTATTATTATTATTATTATTATTATTATTATTGTACTACATCACAACTTTTTAGACTTGTGAAATCCGAAGCTGAAAATCGTTTTTTCCCCCCTCAGGAGCTTCAGATTCCCACAGACAAGCGGATCTTTGTGCTGGCCGCCGCCCTGTATGCCGACTACAGCATAGATCGTCTGTACGAGTTGACCAAAATCGACCGCTGGTTCCTGCACAAGATGAAAAACATCATTGATCACGAGAAGCTCATGGAAACGTATAATCAGGACGAAAGGACAATGCCTCCTGAGGTGATGAGAAGAGCGAAGCAGTTGGGCTTCTCAGACAAGCAGATCGCTCTCTCTATCCAAAGGTCTGTAGCATGCAGTAGATTGGACTATCTTCTGTATACAGTTCTATCATGACGTTCCTGTTGATTTTTGATCTTCAGCACCGAGCTGGCCGTGAGGAAGCTGAGGAATGACTGGAAGATTTTGCCCATGGTAAAGCAGATCGACACGGTGGCTGCCGAGTGGCCCGCTCACACCAACTACCTCTACCTGACTTACCACGGCATGGAGAGCGACGTAGCCTTCGAAGAACCTCACGTCATGGTGATCGGCTCGGGGGTCTACCGCATCGGCAGCAGCGTGGAGTTTGACTGGTGTGCCGTGGGCTGCATTAAAGAGCTCAGAAAGGTCAGTCTTCTACACGAACCATACGATTCTGTGCATCAATGACTTTGCTTGACTCCTCCCAAAGGGGGCGTGTCTGGAGCGTTAAACTTTGCTTTATTTCCTCTTGAGCTCTAATCAGGAGAGGCTACAGGGGTTTAAAAGAAGAACACTTCTCTTAATCATGCTAAAAACATTTTCCCTACCACATGTTTAGCACATGCAGCTAACAATAAAGACGCCATCATTTCAAACATGCTCCCTTCTTGCCATGTTTTTATTTATTTATTTTTTTACACAAAATTGGGATCATTTTTGAAACGTCAGAAATGTTTTTCCACAACAGTATCAAACTCAAAGCCTCTCTTTCTTAGTGCCTGTTTTTTTTAGGTGGAGATGCATTTTTCTGAAATCTGGCAACCCTGCTCTCCAATACAATAATGTTAAATTAGACATGTTTTATTTTGTTGCCTTCTAACAGACTCTGTTAGACTCTGGTAAGCTCTGTGAAGATGCTCTGGTTATGGAAATGGTTCTTTTTGTTTTTTCTTCTCTTTCAGATGGGTTACAAGACCATAATGGTGAACTACAATCCCGAAACGGTTAGCACCGACTATGACATGTGCGACAGGCTGTATTTTGATGAGATCTCTTTCGAGGTGAGCGAGCGCTGAAAGGCACGAACAGCTGTACACATTCAGAAATAAGTCATTCATAAGTGTGTTATAAACACTAAAGTAATATATAGATGGATAGATATACACAGTTTGCATCAAAAATCTGAATGAAAAGTCTAAAATATTTTCTTTTTTGTGAGTGTTTAAAATGGTCTAAACTCGGCAGCACAATCGAAGCTGGTCAGGTTGAGGGGTTTTTTTGTTTTGTTTTTTAATTAATGAATTAATTTATTTATTTATTTTTGACGCTGTGACCTGTCTCTTAGGTGGTGATGGACATCTACGAGATGGAGAACCCCGAGGGTGTGATTCTCTCCATGGGAGGCCAGCTCCCCAACAACATCGCCATGTCTTTGCACAGGCAGCAGTGCTGTATCTTGGGAACCTCTCCCGAGTTTATTGACTCCGCCGAGAACCGCTTTAAATTTTCTCGGATGCTGGACACCATTGGAATCAGCCAACCACGCTGGAAAGAGCTCTCTGATACTGAGGTTCGTGACTTTCATACTGTAAAACTGGGAACTTAATGTTCTACGTTCTAGACATCACAGATTATTTAATTCCAGTTTGCTTTTATGACTTGACTTTTTTTCTCCTCTTGTAGCAGGTCAGGGATGGATGTGTTGAGGGATGGATGGATGTGTTGAGGGATGGATGGATGGATGGATGTGTTGAGGGATGGATGGTGTGATGGATGGATGAATAGTTAGTTAGATGGGTGGATGGACGGTTTGATGGAAAAATGAATAGTTGGATGTGTGGTGGGATGGATGGAAGGATGCAGGGATGAATGAATAGTTAAACGGTGGGTTGGATGGGTGTGTTGAGGGATAGATGAATTAATGGTTTGATGGATGGATGAATAGTTAGATGGATGGATCAAGGGAAGGAAGGAGGGATGTGTGGCAGGTTGGATGGGGGGATGGATTGTTTGATGGATGGATAAAGTTGTATGAATGCATGGATGAATGAATAGTTAGATGGAGGGATGGATGTGTTGAGGGAGGGAGGGATGGATAAATTGATGGAGGGATGAATGGATGGATGAATAGTCAAGAGGGAGGGATGTGTGGTAGGATGGAGGGATGGTTTGATGGATAGATGGATAAATTAATGGTTGGATGGATGTATTGAGGGATAGATGATTTGCTGGAGGGATGGATGAATAGTTAGATAGAGAAAAGGAGGGGTGGATGTGTGGCAGGATGTATGGAAGGATGACTGTATGACGCGATGGATGAATAGTTAGGATGAATGTAGGGATGGTTTGATGGAGGGATGGATGGATGGATGTATGGTTGGTTTGATGGATAGATAAAGTAGCAGGTCATACCGACACTGACTGACCTGTTGTTATTCTTCCTTCTCCTTCCTCGTACAGTCAGCCATGCAGTTCTGTGAGACAGTGGGCTATCCCTGCCTGGTGAGGCCATCCTACGTGCTCAGCGGAGCTGCCATGAATGTGGCGTACTGTGATAGTGACCTTGAGAAGTACCTGAGCAGTGCTGTCGCCGTGTCTAAAGAACATCCTGTCGTCATCTCCAAATTTATCCAGGAGGCCAAGGTCTGAGTCACATGCCTTTTAAGAACTGGGAATAATGGGAAAATGTTTGAACCTGTGCAGTAACTCTACACAATGTTGATCTAATGCAATGTTCTGAGATGACAGGAAGATTAAGAAAGCGTATAACGTGTGAGGTTTTGCTCGCTTTGTGTCGCAGGAGATTGACGTGGACGCAATAGCGTGTGACGGGGTGGTCCTTGCCATCGCCGTGTCCGAGCACGTCGAGAATGCCGGGGTCCATTCCGGAGACGCTACGCTGGTTACACCACCGCAGGACATCAATCAGAAGACCATGGAGCGCATTAAACTGATCGTGCACGCCATCGGTCAGGAGCTACAGGTCACAGGGCCGTTCAACTTGCAGCTCATCGCCAAGGTGAGATCACCTGATGTAGAAATAAGTGAACTTTAAGGTTGTGTTTATTTGAAAAATACCAGATGATAACATGACAATTTCCATATGTTCGTTCAGGATGACCAGTTGAAAGTGATCGAGTGTAACGTACGAGTGTCGCGCTCCTTCCCTTTCGTCTCCAAAACCCTGGGTGTAGATCTAGTGGCTTTGGCAACGCAGGTCATCATGGGGCAGGAGGTGGAAGCTGTGGGGCTCATGACTGGGAATGGAGTTGTAGGAGTTAAGGTATAGAGCCTCTGTGGATAAGATCTAAATTAAAGGTTAAAACTTTAAAACTGCTGATTATTATAACTAAATGGTGTATGTCGTGTATGTTCCAGCTCAAAATATCACTTCTTGCTTGTTATTCTTTCTTTCTGTATTGAAATTTTGCAGTCTCATCAGCCTGCATGAGTGGCTCCTGTTCCTTACGTCCTTGAATGTTTCTCTGAAAGGTCCCACAGTTCTCCTTCTCCCGGCTGGCCGGAGCCGACGTGGTGCTGGGCGTGGAAATGACGAGCACCGGCGAGGTGGCCTGTTTTGGTGAGAACCGCTACGAGGCGTACCTGAAAGCCATGCTCAGCACGGGGTTCAAAATCCCGAAGAAGAACATTCTCCTCTCCATCGGTAGCTACAAGGTACTGAATCACTAGTTCGTAGGTTTTCTTGACTTGTTTCTGTTCAATAATTCTTCTAATGTTTTACTGTCTTCATGGTTTTTGTTTTTTTTTTCTTTTTCAGAATAAAAGTGAGCTGCTGTCTACAATTAAGGCTTTGGAGAGTCTTGGGTATAACCTGTATGCCAGCTTGGGCACTGCAGACTTCTACACCGAGCATGGCATCAAAGTATGAACAAACAACTTCTCAGATCTTGTCCCCAGAGTCATTTTCAAAGCCAAGTTGTAGAATGAAACACTGCCTTGATCTATAAAGACTTACTTACTCGAGTCTTACCCCTAGGTGATGGCTGTGGACTGGCCTTTCGAGGAGGAAAGTGACTGCCCCAACAAGGACAAGCAGAGAAACATCATGGACTACTTGGAGGAGAACCACTTCGACATGGTGATCAACCTGTCCATGAGGAACTCTGGAGGTCGGCGTCTGTCCTCCTTCGTCACTAAAGGGTACCGGACACGTCGCATGGCGGTGGACTACTCTGTACCTCTGATCATTGATATCAAGTGCACCAAGCTCTTTGTTCAGGTGAGAATCTGCAGTCCAAACGGTTCCCCAGGTTCCTTTCAAGTCTCACTGATGTACGCTAATGTTCAATACTCTGGTATTAGCCGTAATCTGAACTTGTTCACAGGCACTGAGACAGATCGGTCAAGCTCCTCCGATCAAGACTCACATTGACAGCATGACCTCCCAGAAACTCATCCGTTTACCTGGTACCTTCCATCACTTCTTTTCTGTCACACTTCATGATCCTATTCGGATATCACGAGCTGTCCTCTACGTACTGTATGACCTCCGTTCTCTTCCTGTAGGCCTCATTGATGTCCACGTGCACTTGCGAGAGCCTGGTGCCACCCACAAGGAGGATTTCTCCTCCGGCACAGCCGCCGCCCTGGCAGGAGGCATTACCATGGTGTGTGCCATGCCCAACACCAACCCTGCTGTAATTGACCCCAGCTCACTAGCCCTGGTCCAGAAGGTAGTGTATTGGACAGGTTTGACGTTTCCTTTGCACTGCTAGTGCAGTGATCTTATACCATGGCGTGTGTCTGTCTAGCTTGCGAAGGCTGGATGTCGCTGCGACTACGCGCTGTACGTGGGAGCCGCCTCGGATAACGCCACCATTCTGCCGTCCATCGCGAGCTCTGCGGCTGGTCTGAAGATGTACTTAAACGATACTTACTCCACGCTAAAAATGGACAACGTTTCCTTATGGATGGAGGTAAAGAAGTTCTCCTGGTCAGCATGGACCAAAGGTCACATAGAGTCATAGCTATAGTAACAGACAAATGTTTGTTTTCAATGCAGCACTTTGAAAAGTGGCCAAAGCACTTACCCATAGTGGCTCATGCGGAGAAGCAGACGGTGGCTGCCATTTTGATGGTGGCTGAGCTCTACCAGAGACCTGTTCACATTTGTCATGTTGCCAAAAAAGAGGAGGTAAGGACCCAAACAAGCCTGTTCATGCTTCCAGCATATTAGCTTTGACCTGACGTGATTTATTATTATTTTTTATTTCAGATCCTGATCATCCGAGCTGCAAAGCAGAAAGGCATCCAGGTGACGTGTGAAGTAGCTCCTCATCACCTCTTCCTGTGTGAAGACAACGTGACCCTTCTCGGAGAGGGCAGGGCTGAGGTACGCCCCATGCTGGGCACCCGAGAGGATATGGAGGCTCTGTGGGAAAATTTAGATATCATCGATTGTTTCGCCACTGATCATGGTAAGCGATTTAAAAAAATCTATTCGTAATTCAGACGAAGCTACGCATTACAGCGGGTGTCTATAAGACGCGAATCCGATCCTTCTGCAGCTCCTCACACAGTGGCTGAGAAGGACTCTGAAAAACCTCCACCAGGATACCCAGGCCTGGAGACCATGCTGCCTCTGCTGCTCACCGCCGTCAGCGAAGGCCGTCTCACCGTCGATGACATCATCAAGAGGCTGTATGAAAACCCGGCTCGGATTTTCTCTCTTCCTCCTCAGGAGAACACCTACGTAGAGGTCCGTAGTTACAAATAACTTCACCCGAATCTGTGAAGATAAAAAACGGATCGCGAATGTCACACAAAATTTATGTCTTAGGTGGATTTGGAGCAAGAGTGGATCATCCCAAAGCACATGCAGTTCACCAAGTCAAAGTGGACTCCATTCGACGGAATGAGGGTGAAGGGGAAAGTGATGCGAGTGGTGCTGAGAGGGGAGGTGGCCTACATTGATGGACAGGTGAGCTCAAGTTTCCTGAGACATTCTTATTCGCGTGATGATTCTATATATATATATATATATATATATATATATATATATATATATATATATATATATATATATATATATATATATATATATATATATATATATATCTCCACCTGTGTCCTGTAATCCATCCAGGTGCTGGTTCCTCCTGGTTACGGTGAGGATGTGAGGATGTGGGCATCAGTTCCAAATCAATCATCAGTCTCTGAAACGCCCAAGGATGTCCAGAAGGTAAGATTTCAGTTAGTTTTTCTCTCATGAGGATATTTTTTCCGGTTTATCTCTCTAATGTGTGTGTGTGTGTGTGTGTGTGTGTGTGTGTGTGTGTGGGCACAGACCCCTGAGCATCCCAGGCAAGTGACTCCCAGTGAATCTCTGCGTACTCGAGCTGCGAGTCCACGCCGATCAGCTGGAGACCGTTTCATGCTCCCACCTCGTGTCCACCACACCTCTGACCCCGGGTTTCCACCAGGTAATCATCCGGGCTCGAATTCCACTAAAAAAACAGTGATGATCGGTTTAATGAGTTAAAGTTTGCAGATCCTTAGTAATCGTGAGAACGGCAGATATATAAGAGATAGATGTAGGGTATTGTTCAGACGGAGGTACTTGCTGTTTAAATCCCTCACAGCTCTCCATGGTGTGTGTTAAAGTGTCTTGGAAACCCACTATAGCTCTTGAGGTCACTGATGAAACCATTTCATGCTCAAAGCACTTTTTTTTTGTCTTCTGCTTCCACCTGCAACTTATGTCTGTTTCTAGAACCTTCTATATTCATAATAGGTCTAATGATGCTTCAAGGCCACTTTTTCTAAGGTATTTTTTGATCTGTTTTGTTTTTTTTCTCTTTCTCAGAATTAGCCCAGGTCTCGGAGACGTGTTCACACCCTCCTCCTCTGGCCAGGATCCTGTCGCCTCAGACGAGCCAGGCTCCGGCCGTGTCTCACCTCCAGACCTCGCCTCTGCTTCACCATTTAGTGGGTCAGCACATCCTGTCCGCACGCCAGTTCACAAAGGAGCAGGTACAGTATCAGGGATTATTTTCTCCAGATCATTGCCAACTCCTCAAGCCTTCCCGCTTGTTAAAGTTCCCACTCATTCCTGGACTTTTGTCCTTCTCTGCCAGATGAATGCTTTTCTAAACGTTTTGTAGAACATCATTTGTAATGTGGGTTGTGCAGAACCCGACAGGATCCTCAAATAATCCAAGAATATAAATAAGATGCTATGTTCAGTGGGATATTGGTTCGAACTGACGGGAGACTCATGGCTGTATAGTCACGCTGTACAACGGTGTTGAGCAGAAAAGCATCTCAGCAAGCACAAAACATCAGACCTTGGATGTTGGTGGATGAGCTATGAAGCAGAAGACCATGTGAGGTTCCTCTCACATCATCATGAGCACAAAACCAGATAGATGAAGATGGGACTCCAAGACAAGTTTTGAGAGATTTGGAGTTAATTTCTGTTCAGGACTGGGTGGCCTTGAAGGCCACTAACGTTAGCCAATCAACTTTCAGCAGACGTTGATCACTGGGCTAGCATCACGAAATCCTATATATAATGCTATATAATCCTATATAACTTTCTAGGTAAATTAGCCAGAAATCTTTCTTTTGAAGATATTGAATTAACGGGTTTGTGGTTTCAGATGTCCCACTTGTTCAACGTGGCTCACACACTTCGTTTAATGGTCCAGAAAGAACGCAGCCTGGACATCCTGAAGGTAAGCAGCTCTCACTGCACTGCATAAAGTGCTGCTCTAGAAACATCATGGCGTCTTCGAACCCTGTGTAGATATATTACTGCTTCTCACAAAAGAAAGACAAGGAACAAGAAGCTGAACACTGGATAGATAAAAACAATTCGCATTTAGAGAAATAAAAGTTCTTCACAGGAACTTCTGACCTGGAACCTGTCCAGATTTTGGTAATTGTGTGCTTTGTTCCAGGGTAAGGTCATGGCCTCCATGTTCTACGAGGTGAGCACTCGGACCAGCAGCTCTTTTGCGGCGGCGATGCAGCGGCTCGGTGGCTCGGTGGTGCACTTCAGCGAAGCCACGTCCTCCACGCAGAAGGGCGAGTCCACGGCCGACTCGGTACAGACCATGAGCTGCTACGCCGACGTGATCGTACTGCGCCACCCGGTGCCCGGAGCAGTAGAGGTGTGGAGGGCGGGCGTTATTACTTGTTCTTTCATTCATATTCTTCTTCTTCTTCTTCTTTCGGCTTTTCCCTTCAGGGGTCTCCACAGCGAATCATCTCTCTCCACCTATCCCTATCTTCTGCATCCTCAACACTTGCACCCACTAGCTTCATATCCTCATTAATTCCATCCATATACCTCCTCTTTGGCCTTCCTCTTTGCCTCCTGCCTGGCAGCTCCATGTCCAACATTCTCCTACCAATATACTCACTCTCCCTCCTCTGAACATGTCCAAACCATCTTAATCTGGCCTCCCTAACTTTGTCCCCCAAACGTCCAACATGAGCTGTCCCTCTGATGTACTCGTTCCTAATCCTGTCCAATCTTGTCACTCCCAAAGAGAACCTCAACATCTTTGTCCTTGGAGACTCTTGGACAAACATCATTGTCCAAGGAGACTCCTGTCTGATCTCCTCTGACAACTGGTCCATCACTATAGCAAACAGGAAGGGGCTCAGAGCCGATCCCTGATGCAGTCCCACCTCCACTTTGAACTCCTCTGTCTGACCTACAGCACACCTCACCACTGTCCTGCTCCTCTCATACATGTCCTGCACCACTCTGACATACTTCTCTGCTACTCCTGACTTCCTCATACAGTACCACAGCTCTTCTCTTGGCACCCTGTCATACGCTTTCTCCAAGTCTACAAACACACAGTGCAACTCCCTCTGACCATCCCTATACTTCTCCATCAAAATCCTCAGAGCAAAAATTGCATCTGTTGTGCTCTTTCTGGGCATGAAGCCATACTGCTGCTCACAAATTTCCACTACCTTCCTTAACCTAGCTTCCACTACTCTTTCCCATAGCTTCATTGTATGGCTCATCAACTTTATCCCCCTATAGTTACTGCAACTCTGCACGTCACCCTTATTCTTAAAGATCGGCACTAACACACTTCTTCTCCATTCCTCAGGCATCCTCTCACTCTCTAAAACCCTGTTGAACAAACTAGTTAAAAATTCCACTGCTGCCTCTCCCAAACACTTCCAGACCTCCACCGGGATGTCGTCAGGACCAACTGCCTTTCCACTTTTCATCCTCTTCAAAGCCTTCCTGACTTCATCCTTTCTAATCTTATCTACTTTCTGTTCCACAGAGTTCACCCCTTCTACTCTTTTTTCTCTCTCATTTTCCTCATTCATCAGCTCCTCAAAGTACTCCTTCCATCTCCATCTTTCCTTCATATTATATTGTAATAATCAGAATTATAATAGTAAACATCTGATACTGATTCTGGCTCTGATCCAAACTGGGTAAAGGTCAGAACAAGGTCAAACATTTGAAATAGATTTCATAAACGGACTAAGTATGTGTGTTTGTTTTTTTTCACAACAGAAAGCTGCAAAGCATTGTCGCAGACCGGTGATCAACGCCGGCGATGGAGTCGGGGAACATCCCACTCAAGCCCTGCTAGATATCTTCACCATCCGAGAAGAGCTTGGAACTGTCAACGGAATGACCGTAAGTCCACCGAGAGAGGTTTATCTAGTCCTGGATCTAAGAGACTGGATTTGTTCTAATAAAATCTCAGAGTTGTATTGACTTTGATCCTAAAGTTTGGATCCTGGGGTGAGGACAGTTCACTTCACATCATGAGAAATACATAGGCTTAATCTGACACATCTCCAGAGAAACTTGCTATATAGTGATGCTGAGAAAATATGGTGTTTAACTCCACAAACCTTTGGCTTTATCTGCTCCTGGCCACTGCTAGATCCTAATGACTGACCAGTTTACATGTTTAGTTGATCTTTTCTAGACTTTTAATATTCACATTTATTGTGAATATTCGGTATATTTCCATTAAATCCTTGTACCTCAGTCTGTATCTGTTTGAGAAGAGGTTTATTTGTGTTGTTTGTTGTGTAACTCTGGCTTGTGTACAGATCACTATGGTGGGTGACCTGAAGCATGGCAGGACTGTCCATTCTTTAGCCCGACTGCTCACCCAGTATCGCATCACGCTGCGCTACGTTTCCCCGAAGAACCTCAGCATGCCTCACGAGATCGTCGACTTCGTCGCGTCCAAAGGCATAAAGCAGGTGCATGGGTCTGACCTTCCGAGAGATATTTATCTGTTTGTACTTCTTGTGCTGATTACGTCTGCCATATTTTCTTTCCATCAGGAGGAGTTCAGCAGTATTGAAGAGGCTCTGCCTGATACTGACGTCCTGTACATTACACGCATTCAGAAAGAGCGCTTCACTTCTGAGGAGGAGTACAAAGCAGTAAGTGGGAGTGTGTGTGTGTGTGAGGGGGTGGGGGTGTGTGTCAGTGAGTCTGGAAGGATGGGAGTGTGTTGGTTTGTGGTTAAATGTGTGTGTGGATTTGTTCACTATCCCTATTGTGTATTCTTTAGTGCTTCGGGAAGTTCATCTTGACCCCTCACATAATGACCGGAGCCAAGAGGAAAATGGTGGTCATGCATCCACTTCCGAGAGTCAACGAAATCAGGTACGCTGAATACACCGTGGTGTCAATCATCCCAACACAACACGACCACCATACAGTATAAGATCTCTCATACACATACACACACACTATACAACATAAACCAGTTTATTCAGACCAAGCGGAAAAGGTAGGTGGTATAGTGTGTGAACGGAATTCTTCCCTCTGATTGGACGAGACATCGGTCACTCAGGATATACAGGAAGTCCAGCAGGCTGCAGCAGTAGAAAGTGGACTGGTGTGTGTATGAACGCAGCTCTGCTCTTATAGCGCTCCTTACATCCTTTAATCTGGAATAGTTTGATCAAACATTCCTGGTGTGTTTTTAGAGATCGCAAATCTTTACGCCATGATACGCTATCAGTATATCCAAAATCACGCCGGATGAACGTCCTTCCTCACAGTAGCGCTGAATGAACTCCATTTTCTTATAAAGATAAATATATGTTTATTTTCTTTTAAAGATCCACTTTTAAAGATCCACTTCCACTCTCGGAAGTGGATGCAAAAGTTGCACTATTGGGGGAAAAAAAAAAATGGTTTAAAGTGAAGGCAGAACTCCACACATGTACAAGAAATAAAATTAGATACACAATTTCCTACTTCCTGTATATCCTGATTGACAGATGTCTCATCCAATCAGAGGGAAGAATTCCATTCGCACACTATACCTACCTTTTCCGCTCCGTCTGATCCGTCCTCGTGTTTTTGGATCTGTTTTGTTTCGCGCTTCTCGGCCACCGTAGTCATGTGACATCACCACGCCTTCAGCCATCTTTAATACACGTGTGTGAACGTGAGCACAGCTCTGATAAAAAATCATTACAGACGTGTCTTACTGGGAGGAGATTAAAAGAAGAATCCTGAGCCAGTGATCTCATCAAAAAAGCACAAAAAAAAAAAAAAACACCCTTTTTTTTTTTTTTTTTTTTTTTTAAAGCGCAGCAAAATCGAACTTTTTTTTTTCTCAAAAAAAAAAAAAAAAAGAAAGAAAATACACTTATATAATTGTTGTGTAAATTCTATTGCAGAAGTGAAATATAACCAACACAAGATATTAATGTGATGAATATAAGGAGAAAAAATTAAGCACAATTAGGGAGAAGATTTAAAAAAAAAAAAAAAGTTCTGATGTTTCTCCCTACACAGTGAGACGATTTGTGGAAAGAAAAATAAATAAATAAATAAAACTTGCTGTGATACTCGATCAAATTTTTCACAAGGGCGCCAATACTTTTCCGGCTGCATTTCCTGCTCTATGATTATTAAGGAGTCGTGTCTGATGTCTGTCCTTTGTTTGGTTCTGCAGTGTGGAGGTGGACACAGATCCTCGCGCCGCTTACTTCCGGCAGGCGGAGAACGGGATGTACATCCGCATGGCGCTTCTGGCCACGGTGCTCGGACGCTGAAACGTCTTCAGAACCCGAGAGCGGGTCTCCGAGTCCTGCTGCTGGAGGAAACCTTTATTTTAGTGCTGTTTGAGTAATTCCTATCAAACGCACAATATCAGGAGTGTAGAGTGCTTCTTCGTATCACCTCTTTACTGTATCTACTGTATTCTTTACAAAATAATAATAAAAATCAGTAGTGAGTTTATAAACCTGGACAACTATAGAGGCTAGTGATGAGTACAGGAATAACACACTGACTCTCTGTAAGAGATCTGCAATAAAGGGTGATCAGGGGAGCAGCCGCTTTATATTTTTTGATAATAAAACTTATTTTCAGTCTTGTTCAGCATTCTTAGTTGTTGTGTTTTAAATTTTTTTTTAATTATTTTAAAATGCATAACTTTTAATAAGCATTTTGTATCATTATCATTAATAATTACATTGTTATTGCGAAATAACAAACACGCGAGAGCCTTGTACTGAAACACGACGAGGTTTGGTTGTGTGTGTGTGTGTGTGTGTGTGTGTGTGTGTGTGTGTGTATATATATCAGCTTCTTTCATTTATTACAGTCAATAACTGACCATAAAGATCCCGAAGTCCTGGACAGGTGAAATCCGTGCGAGTGACATCACCGGTTATTGAACACTTCAATTCTTATTTTATTCATCAAACCCCCCACACACACACACACACACACACACACACACACACACACACACAGCATGACACGATAAATGTAATCATCTGTAGAGTAGCGACGGGAAAATATTTCAAATATGTATGATGATTATTATGTGGCGGAATATTATGACTATTCTGAATGAAATGCTCATTTTTGTGTAGCATGTGCTGTGCAGAAGTCTGAGGTCTGAGGATGTGTGTGTTGTGAAGAAAATTCCGGGGGAAAAATTTCCAGCTTCTTCTCACCATGACTCCTCCTTCTTCTTCTTCTAATTATTGTTTAAATAAGAATTTATTCCTGATAAAAAAACGTTGCTTTATCAATAAGATTTCAAATCTTGGAAATGAATTTAAAACACCGACTAGAAAAAACCCAAACTCATAACGAACTGCAGGTTAGTGGTGTTTTTCCACTTACAAATCTGGAAAGGTGTTTTTTTGTTTTTGTTTTTAAATGGCATTTTTGTGGAAACCAAAAAAGAGCATTTTATTCCAGGGAACTGTGACAGAAGCACATTTGGAAGTATTTATTTTGTTTTGTTTGTTTTTATTATTTGACTTATTTATTTTACTGATCTATTTATTCATTTATTTTATTTTATATTTATTTAATGTATTTATTTATTTAATTTCTTTATTAATTATTTATATGCCATGTTTAATACCTGAATGTCCTTTCACACGTGTCTCCTGACCTTCAAAGTGAGCATGATCTAGTATTTACTGCAGTATATATAATTCATATTTTATTTTATTTTTTAATTTTATTCTTATTTTATTTTTTATTTTATTTCTTATTTTTATTTTATTTTTATTTCCCCCAGAGAAGCTCATTTCAAGTCATCATCCTGTCTGAGCTCATCAGCAGACCAGGGCCATGTTTAATACCTGAATGTCCTTTCACACGTCTCTCCTGACCTTCAAAGTGAGCATGATGTAGAGTTTCCTGCAGTATAAACAACTCCACATCACTTCTCTCTTCTCCTTTTATCCCCCTCTCCTTTTTTTCCACTTTCTCCGTGATTCACTCTGCTTCATTCTGATTCATTCACATCATCTGCTTTCAGTGGATTTAATTAGTTCAGTCCAGCTAACACAAACATTACTAACAGTGATAAATGTGTCCTGCTGTCATGTAGACAGATACCACATGCTAAACCCAGATAGCCAGCGATATATGGGACACTGTGAATGTCCATGTTGGGAAGCTGGTTCTGTTTTATCGGTTAGCCCAAGCTGGACAGGACATTTACATGGGTGATTATATAATGCTAAAATGAGACTTTTACCTGTGTGTATGCTTCAGCATGCTGTTAAAGCTTTTAGTTTCTAATAGACCAGGTCAATGAGAAGTGGTCATTTTCTTACTTATAGAAGAAATGAAGTGGTATAAAGGTGTTCTGTTACATCTGTTATTGATGATCATCCTGAAAAAATGTGTGCTGAGTGTTTTTCATAATCATACCATATATTTCTATATTTCAGGTAGGTGGTGGTCAGTGACTGGTCATTTGGAACAGTGGTGAGTGATGTGGTCATTTGGAACAGTAGAGATCAGGGATTCGTCATTTGGGACACTGGTGACCAGTGACTGGTTGCACACCTGTTCTCTCACCAGCTGTGATGTGAGCTGGACAGCAGTGTGGAGTTCCCTACAGGGTTCAGGACAGTCACTAATGTCTGCTCAGAAAGTCTAGATATCTCCATGAGCTCTTTTTTTAATCTAAGCCGTTAAAGGTGTTTTTTAAATTTTTATTATTATTATTAAAAAGTCGCCATCATCGAGTCCTTCATTCCCACATGTGACCGAACTCCCTTCCATTAGGTGGCAGTAATGATCATCTCCGCGGGCCTCCAGTACAAAAAAAAGAAGAAAACGTGGTGGTTGTGTAGAAGAGGTCTGAATAAATCACCCGAACTGTTGCTTCATGTAAATGTAATGTAATAACGCGTTATACTCGCTTAAAGGTCAGTACCGGTCTTATTCATGTAGAGTGTAATGTACAGTTTGAGCGGTCAGTTCAGTTAAAGAACTGGAACGTTATTGAGTTAGCTATGCTAGTGTGTGTGTAGTCGGTTAGCCTTAGCCTCAGTCTGGAACACTGCTCCTGTCTCTTTACTGCTGCGGCTTTATACAGATGGATAAAGTCTTCAGTTTGAGAAATATATTTAAACAAATCGGATTATTAGCTCTATTAGCTTAAGAGTTATCACTTTAGCCGTGTGTTAACCCTAGCTGTTGAGTTTGTTAATGTCATTAGTGACGTAGTTGAATGTAAGTTAGCTGGCTAAGCTAACAGTTCCTGCGAGTTCCGGGTTCGGTTCCGTATAAATCAGCCGCACTGTCATTCTTAGCTAGCTATGTGTTAATCGTGTGTGTGTGTGTGTGTGTGTGTGTGTGTGTGTGTGTGTGTAGGGATTGCGTAATCCACGACCCAAATCTCACAGCTTCTACTGTTGGCAAATGAAGGAAAATAAGGAGAACACCACTCCTGCAATTCACGCAACCAATCTGGACCACATTAAGCCATGCTGGTACTGGGACAAGAAGGACTTGGCACACACGCCATCCCAGTCCGAGGGACTGGACCCGGCCACGGAGGCCCGGTACCGCAGAGAAGGAGCCAGGTTCATCTTTGACGTGGGAACTCGACTCGGGTTGTATCCTTCCTTTGCTGCTTCGCTCTCGCTTTACTGTGTAGTAGGAATATAAGTGAGGTTAAGAGTTTAGTTGAACTTCTACAAGCTTCTCATGATCGTTCCTCCTGGAGGAACTCTGGTGTCAGGGTGAGGGATTCAGTCAGGGTTCACTGCAAGAACTTTCTGGCTGATGTCTTGACATGTTCCTTCAGTATTTCTAGATAATCCTATGTTCCTCTTCACGGTGTCTAAGTGACCAGTCCCTTTTCCAGCACATCATAACACCACCAGCCCCCTTCACACCGCCTCCTCTACCTCTTCCACCACCACTTTCTCCATCACCACCACCACCACCTCCTCTACCTCTTCCACCACCACCTCCTCTACCTCTTCCACCACCACCTCCTCTACCTCTTCCACCACCACCTCCTCTACCTCTTCCACCACCACCTCCTCTACCTCTTCCACCACCACCTCCTCTACCTCTTCCACCACCACCTCCTCTACCTCTTCCACCACCACCTCCTCTACCTCTTCCACCACCACCTCCTCTACCTCTTCCACCACCACTTTCTCCATCACCACCACTTTCTCCATCACCACCACTTTCTCCATCACCACCTCCTCCCCCAACAGAAGTAAAATATAGTTAGATGAAGTGTGTAGGTTTCATGGTCAACTTTTAGCAAAGGTTTATTTATTTATTTATTTTTTAAATAAATAGAATTATTGTTCCTTGATGTTTTCTCCTTTATTAGACATTATGACACCTTGGCTACGGGAATTATTTACTTCCACCGCTTCTACATGTTTCACTCTTTTAAACAGTTTCCCAGATACGTAAGTACACACGTCAGCGTCTGATTTCCACTTTTTCCAGCGTCTGATTTCCTTTTCAGCGTCTGATTTCCTTTCAGCGTCTGATCCTTTCCCTTTTCCCCAGCGTCTGATTTCCTTTTTCAGCGTCTGAATTCCCTTTTCAGCGTCTGATTTCCTTTTCAGCGTCTGATTTCCTTTTCAGCGTCTGATTCTTTTCAGCGTCTGATTCCTTTTTCAGCGTCTGATTTCCTTTCAGCGTCTGATTTTTTCAGCGTCTGATTCCTTTCAGCGTCTGTTTCCTTTTTCAGCGTCTGATTCCTTTTCAGCGTCTGATTCCTTTCAGCGTCTGATTTCCTTTTCAGCGTCTGATTTCCTTTTCAGCGTCTGAATTTCCTTTTCAGCGTCTGATTTCCTTTTCAGCGTCTGATTCCTTTTTCAGCGTCTGATTTCCTTTTCAGCGTCTGATTTCCTTTTCAGCGTCTGATTTCCTTTTTCAGCGTCTGATTTCCTTTTTCAGCGTCTGATTCCTTTTCAGCGTCTGATTCCTTTTTCAGCGTCTGATTTCCTTTTCAGCGTCTGATTTCCTTTTTCAGCGTCTGATTTCCTTTTTCAGCGTCTGATTTCCTTTTCAGCGTCTGAATTCCTTTTCAGCGTCTGATTTTCTTTTCAGCGTCTGATTTCCTTTTCAGCGTCTGATTTCCCTTTTCAGCGTCTGATTTCCTTTTCAGCGTCTGATTTCCTTTTCAGCGTCTGATTTCCCTTTTCAGCGTCTGATTTCCCTTTTCAGCGTCTGATTTTCCTTTTTCAGCGTCTGATTTCCTTTTCAGCGTCTGATTTCCTTTTTCAGCGTCTGATTTCCTTTCAGCGTCTGATTTCCTTTCAGCGTCTGAATTTCTTTTCAGCGTCTGAATTTCTTTTCAGCGTCTGACTTCCTTTTTCAGCGTCTGATTTCCTTTTCAGCGTCTGATTTCCTTTTTCAGCGTCTGATTTCCTTTTTCAGCGTCTGAATTCCTTTTTCAGCGTCTGATTTCCTTTTTCAGCGTCTGATTCCTTTTCAGCGTCTGATTCCTTTTTCAGCGTCTGATTTCCTTTTTCAGCGTCTGATTCCTTTTCAGCGTCTGATTCCTTTTTCAGCGTCTGATTTCCTTTTCAGCGTCTGATTCCTTTTCAGCGTCTGATTCCTTTTTCAGCGTCTGATTTCCTTTTTCAGCGTCTGATTTCCTTTTTCAGCGTCTGATTTCCTTTTTCAGCGTCTGATTTCCTTTTTCAGCGTCTGATTTCCTTTTTCAGCGTCTGATTTCCTTTTTCAGCGTCTGAATTCCTTTTTCAGCGTCTGATTTCCTTTTTCAGCGTCTGATTTCCTTTTTCAGCGTCTGAATTCCTTTTCAGCGTCTGATTTTCTTTTCAGCGTCTGATTTCCTTTTCAGCGTCTGATTTCCTTTTCAGCGTCTGATTTCCTTTTCAGCGTCTGATTTCCCTTTTCAGCGTCTGATTTCTTTTTCAGCGTCTGATTTCCCTTTTCAGCGTCTGATTTCCCTTTTCAGCGTCTGATTTCCTTTTTCAGCGTCTGATTTCCTTTTTCAGCGTCTGAATTCCTTTTCAGCGTCTGAATTCCTTTTCAGCGTCTGATTTTCTTTTCAGCGTCTGATTTCCTTTTCAGCGTCTGATTTCCCTTTTCAGCGTCTGATTTCCCTTTTCAGCGTCTGATTTCCCTTTTCAGCGTCTGATTTCCCTTTTCAGCGTCTGATTTCCCTTTTCAGCGTCTGATTTTCCTTTTTCAGCGTCTGATTTCCTTTTCAGCGTCTGATTTCCTTTTTCAGCGTCTGATTTCCTTTCAGCGTCTGATTTCCTTTCAGCGTCTGAATTTCTTTTCAGCGTCTGAATTTCTTTTCAGCGTCTGACTTCCTTTTTCAGCGTCTGATTTCCTTTTCAGCGTCTGATTTCCTTTTTCAGCGTCTGATTTCCTTTTTCAGCGTCTGAATTCCTTTTTCAGCGTCTGATTTCCTTTTTCAGCGTCTGATTCCTTTTCAGCGTCTGATTCCTTTTTCAGCGTCTGATTTCCTTTTTCAGCGTCTGATTCCTTTTCAGCGTCTGATTCCTTTTTCAGCGTCTGATTTCCTTTTCAGCGTCTGATTCCTTTTCAGCGTCTGATTCCTTTTTCAGCGTCTGATTTCCTTTTTCAGCGTCTGATTTCCTTTTTCAGCGTCTGATTTCCTTTTTCAGCGTCTGATTTCCTTTTTCAGCGTCTGATTTCCTTTTTCAGCGTCTGATTTCCTTTTTCAGTGTCTGAATTCCTTTTTCAGCGTCTGATTTCCTTTTTCAGCGTCTGATTTCCTTTTTCAGCGTCTGAATTCCTTTTCAGCGTCTGATTTTCTTTTCAGCGTCTGATTTCCTTTTCAGCGTCTGATTTCCTTTTCAGCGTCTGATTTCCTTTTCAGCGTCTGATTTCCCTTTTCAGCGTCTGATTTCTTTTTCAGCGTCTGATTTCCCTTTTCAGCGTCTGATTTCCCTTTTCAGCGTCTGATTTCCTTTTTCAGCGTCTGATTTCCTTTCAGCGTCTGATTTCTTTTCAGCGTCTGAATTTCTTTTCAGCGTCTGATTCCTTTTCAGCGTCTGATTTCCTTTTTCAGCGTCTGATTTCCTTTCAGCGTCTGATTTCTTTTCAGCGTCTGAATTTCTTTTCAGCGTCTGATTTCTTTTCAGCGTCTGAATTTCTTTTCAGCGTCTGACTTCCTTTTCAGCGTCTGACTTCCTTTTCAGCGTCTGACTTCCTTTTCAGCGTCTGATTTCCTTTTCAGCGTCTGATTTCCTTTTCAGCGTCTGATTTCCTTTTCAGCGTCTGATTTCTTTTCAGCGTCTGATTTCTTTTCAGCGTCTGAATTCCTTTTCAGCGTCTGATTCCTTTTCAGCGTCTGATTTCCTTTTCAGCGTCTGACTTCCTTTTTCAGCGTCTGATTTCCTTTTCAGCGTCTGATTTCCCTTTTCAGCGTCTGATTTCTTTTTCAGCGTCTGATTTCCCTTTTCAGCGTCTGAATTCCTTTTTCAGCGTCTGATTTTCTTTTTCAGCGTCTGATTTTCTTTCTCAGCGTCTGATTTCCTTTTCAGCGTCTGATTTCCTTTTCAGCGTCTGATTTCCTTTTCAGCGTCTGATTTCCTTTCAGCGTCTGATTTCTTTTCAGCGGCTGAATTTCTTTTCAGCGTCTGATTTCCTTTTTCAGCGTCTGATTTCCTTTTCAGCGTCTGATTTCTTTTCAGCGTCTGATTCCTTTTCAGCGTCTGATTTCCTTTTCAGCGTCTGAATTCCTTTTTCAGCGTCTGATTTTCTTTTTCAGCGTCTGATTTTCTTTCTCAGCGGCTGAATTCCTTTTTCAGCGTCTGATTTCCTTTTCAGCGTCTGATTTCCTTTCAGCGTCTGATTTCCTTTTCAGCGTCTGATTTCCTTTTCAGCGTCTGAATTCCTTTTTCAGCGTCTGATTTTCTTTTTCAGCGTCTGATTTTCTTTCTCAGCGGCTGAATTCCTTTTTCAGCGTCTGATTTCCTTTTCAGCGTCTGATTTCCTTTCAGCGTCTGATTTCCTTTTCAGTGTCTGATTTCTTTTCAGCGTCTGATTTCCTTTTCAGCGTCTGATTTCCTTTTCAGCGTCTGATTTCTTTTCAGCGGCTGAATTTCTTTTCAGCGGCTGAATTCCTTTTCAGCGGCTGAATTCCTTTTCAGCGTCTGATTTCCTTTTTCAGCGTCTGATTTCTTTTCAGCGTCTGATTTCCTTTTCAGCGTCTGATTTCCTTTTTCAGCATCTGATTTCTTTTCAGCGTCTGATTTCCTTTTCAGCGTCTGATTCCTTTTCAGCGTCTGATTTCCTTTTTCAGCATCTGATTTCCTTTTCAGCGTCTGATTCCTTTTCAGCGTCTGATTTCTTTTCAGCGTCTGATTTCCTTTTCAGCGTCTGACTTCCTTTTTCAGCGTCTGATTTCCTTTTCAGCGTCTGATTTCCTTTCCAGTGACTGATTATTGATCTTCAGGTTAATCGCCTCCTAAATCCCTGTGTAGTGTAGTGATGAATCTGTAGACTGACCGTCCGCTTGGCTTTTCAGGTGACCGGAGCCTGCTGTCTGTTTCTGGCCGGGAAGGTGGAGGAGACGCCAAAGAAGTGTAAAGACATCATCAAAACAGCTCGCAGTCTGCTTACCGACGTGCAGTTCGCTCAGTTTGGAGACGATCCGAAGGTGAGAAGAGGAAAGGGACTGTGGGGAGGAGAAAATGAAGTGCAGAGAAAGAGAGAGAGTGTGTGTGTCTGTGTGTGAGAGAGAGAGAGAGAGTGTGTGTGTGTGAGAGAGAGAGAGAGAGAGTGTGTGGGTATGAGAGTGTGTGTATGTCTGAGAGAGAGAGTGTGTGGGTATGAGTGTGTGTGTGTGTCTGAGAGAGAGTGCGTGTGTATGTCTGTGTGAGAGAGAGAGTGTGTATGTCTGTGTGAGAGAGAGAGTGTGTATGTCTGTGTGAGAGAGAGAGTGTGTATGTCTGTGTGAGAGAGAGTGTGTATGTCTGTGTGAGAGAGAGTGTGTGGGTATGAGAGTGTGTGTTTGTCTGTGTGTGAGAGAGTGTGTGTTTGTGTGTGAGAGAGTGTGTGGGTATGAGTGTGTGTGTGTCTGAGAGAGAGAGTGCGTGTGTATGTCTGTGTGAGAGAGAGAGAGTGTGTATGAGTGTGTGTGTCTGTGAGAGAGTGTGTGTGTGTGTCTGTGTGAGAGAAAGTGTGTGTGGGTATGAGAGTGTGTGTATGTCTGAGAGAGAGAGTGTATGTCTGTGTGAGAATGTGTATGAGAGTGTGTGTCTGTGTGTGAGAGAGAGTGTGTGTGTGTATGTCTGTGTGAGAGAGAGTGTGTGGGTATGAGAGTGTGTGTATGTCTGTGTGAGAGAGAGAGAGTGTGTGTATGTCTGTGTGAGAGAGTGTGTGTTTCTAAATCATGGTTGTTGTAGTGTGTGCTGTGCTACAGAAAATGGATACGATTTATAGTTGACTTTGACTCCGCCCCCTCTGGTTTCCAGAGTTAGTAGACCTGAACTGTTGTGATGTATTGATCATGTTGTGATGTATTGATCATGTTGTGATGTATTGATCATGTTGTGATGTTGTGATGTATTGATCATGTGACCAGGAGGAAGTGATGGTGTTGGAGAGGATATTACTGCAGACAATCAAGTTTGACCTGCAGGTGGAACATCCCTATCAGTTTCTCCTGCGTTACGCCAAACAGCTGAAAGGTGCGCTCTTCTGTTTTATTTCTTTATTTGTTTTTGTATGTATCTATTTATTATTTTTGTATGTTAGTAATTAATTTATTTGTGTTATTATTTTATTAATTCATTTTTTATTTATTAATTTGTTTATTTGTTTGTGTGTATATGTTTGTTTATTTACTTATTTATTACTATTAATTGTATTTATTTTATTTATTTTAAATGCATTTATTTATTTGTTTATTTATTTTTGTATGTATTTATTATTTTTGTATTTTATTAATTAATTAGTTTATTTGTGCATTTTTTAAAATTAATTAATTTTTTATTTATTATTTGTTTGTTTTGCTTGTGTGTATTTATTTATTTATTTATTTATTTATTATTTTTACACTTTTTTTTTTTTATTTTCTTTATTTATTTTCAGTCATTTACGGTGTGTTTTGATTATTTGTGAGTTTGATGCACTTTTGTATTTTTCAGGAGACAAAAATAGAGTGCAGAAGTTGGTGCAGATGGCCTGGACGTTTGTGAACGACAGGTCAGCATTAATGTTTTCTTTTTTTTTCTCCTTTCTTTCTTTCTCTCTCTCTCTTTAAGGTTCGGATAGTTTAAAAGTTTTTATAGAAGTTTTAGCAAAAAAAGAAAGAAAGATGTGTTTCCAGATTAGAGGATTTTGTCATTTACTTATAGAAGGAAAACTCCACTGTGAAGCATATGATGTCCAAAAGTTTGTGCACCCCTGACCATCACACCCACAGGTAGTTCTTCATCTATAGAACGTCTCTGAATGCTGTAGAGTTACACTTTCCCTTCAGTGGAGCTACAAACCTTCGTGTGCACCAAGCAGCTCCATGAAGACATGAAGGTTGGAGTGAAGAACTGGAGTGTCCTGCACAGAGCCCTGACTCTGACCTCAACCCCACTGGGATGAACTGGAACTGGAGTCTCCTCAACATCCCAACATCAGAGTCTGATCTCACTGATGATCTTCTAGCATTCATGCTCCAACATCTTCCCAGAAGAGCAGAGTGGAGTTTATTCCAGCAACAAATCTGGACGTGTGGGTGTGGGTGTGCTGGTCAGCGGTGCACATACTTTTTTTTTCTTACTAATTGATTTCTTGGGCAGTGTTTATGGACTAACATGTTCCACTAGAAGTATGGCATGCAGTTTCCTCTCACGTATTTTTCAGGGTGGATTTTCCTGGATGAAGTTGTAAGGAAGGATGTTGAGAGGAAGTGACCGCTGTAATAATTGAGAAACGGAGCCTTTTGTGCACGTGTTGATGTAGAAATAAACGTATCCTGGTGTTTTGTGGTCGTGAAGGATTCTGAGGACCGCAGAAGAATTCTAATCAGGTTCATGTCCTGGTGCGAGTGATGATTAATCCTGTGCGGTTTTGTCTCCTCAGCCTCTGCACCATGCTTTCTCTTCAGTGGGAGCCGGAGATCATAGCTGTCGCGGTCATGTACCTGGCCGGTCGTCTGTGTAAGTTCGATATCCAGGAGTGGACGTCCAAGCAGTCGTCTCGCCGATGGTGGGAGCAGTTTGTACAAGACGTCCCTGTGGAGCTGTTAGAAGGTAGGAGCCTTTAACAGGACGTTTATTTCAGCAAGCACAACAGATTTCCGTCCATTTCCATCTCCACAAACGAAGTCTGTTCTGTCACTATGGCAACACATTTTCGAGAGAGTGACCGTGATGTTGCTTTGTTACAGAAGTTCCATAAACTGACATATTTTCAGGCAAATTATGAGCGGATATTTTTTGTTCGTTTTCGCTCCGTCCATGGAAGTAGTTCCCAAACGAGCCACATCTGGAGAGCCTTGCCGTGGTAACACGCAAACCGACCGACTGACCGTCGGAAAAACACTGAAAAAACAGGGCTGTTGGATAAAGAAGCCATTTCTGGTTAACATAACTTCATTTAATTTCTTGCAGAACTTCCAGGAAAACGTTCTGTCCTCTGTCTCTAAAGTAAACAAGTTATGTTAATTCAAGTCTTTCAAGACAACTTTCCCAAATTCAGAAACCTTTATTTAGGATGAAATATAAGAATTTATCACATTTACTCTTTGTGCCTCGACACATTATCAGAATGTTATAAAACTGGTTTGTTCTCACGTACACAGCATCCTTTACACTGCGTTTCATTTATAGATGATAAGGAAACTTTAAAAGGCTGTGTGCAGGGTTGCCAGATTTCACCGCAACACTACACTATAATTTAAATCATTGAGGTACCTTTGTGTTAATTCTTCTGTACTAAATATTGAGAGAAATAAAATATCCACCTTTTTCCCTGAGCATCTTGTAGTAGTTTTCAGGCCTCTTTGTGTGGAATTATAGGTGAGGTGGGATTTTTGCTGAACCCTGGCAACCTTACACATGAGCTCCAGGAGTGTTTTGTTTTTTTTTTTTTTTTCTTTTATACAAATTTATAACTTCTATATAATTGAGATATTTCCAAACTTTTTTTTTGACCAACCCTAAATGTTGGAAGAACATTACACAGGGTTGTCACCTCACATATTGCTCCTCATACCTTCTAATTATCCATCCACAAAATCACAATCTTCCCTGATCTTGTCCTCAGACATCTGCCATCAAATCCTGGACCTGTACTCTCAGGGTAAGCAGCCAATTCCACAGCAGCCACAGTTGCAGGAGAAAGACAAGCCCCAGCCTTCTCCTACAAGTCTGATCAGTCAACCAGGAGGAAACCCTGTAGCTCCACCACCATCTAAGAAGAACTCTCCTCAAGCCAGCCCGCCTCGGCAGCTGAAACGGCAACATGTGAGGCGTCTCGGTCTCCTTTGGTCATTTTATCTGATAGATTGTATCTCATGCTAGGTTTCTATAAGTTAAGTTGTCTTTATTTGTCACATGTACATTACTGCACAGTGAAAATCTTTCTTCGCACATCCCATCCTTGGGGGTTGGGGTCAGCGCGCAGGGTCAGCCATGATGCAGCGCCTCTTGAGCAGGGTGGGTTGGGGACCTTGCTCAAGGGCCCAACGTTGGCACCTTGGCGGTGCTGAAGCTTGAACCCCAGTCTAAGAGCCTTAACCACTTGAGCTACCACTGCCCCATCTATGGTACCGTCTAGCTATGCTATGGCAGACGAATACCACAAGGTTCACACAGGTTCTTGAAGTACTTAAGTGTTAGCAGTTTGAAATCTAAGGCGTGGAATACATGCACAAAAAAACCCTGGCATGCCTAAAAGTACAAAGTACAAATTGAAATGCTTCGCACGGTGAAACCAGTTTAATGTTAGTCTTGAAACAATAAACCTTTTTTTCTGCGGCTGAAGTGCCAGGATGTGGGCTCGTTAAGGAACATTTTTAAAAAAGTTCATTGTTTATGCTAGTTTATAACAAACCACAGCAGTTTACGTGACGGCGTGTTCTTCATGGCTCGGAGAGACAGCAGGGTGTGATCATTTTTGGCTTCACAGGCAAGCATCATCTGCTGAGGGAAAGCAGTGGACGGAGGGGAGCAATGCGGTAGTGTGGGAGAAGGTCAGAAGGTTGAGAACAAGTTGTATTGTGGAGTAATTAAAGAGGTCTGACATGGTCTGTGGATAGAAATGACCAGATCTTCTTCGTAGTAGTTGTTGAAGTCACCATAGTTCAGTGAAGAGGCATAAGGAGCAGAGCGGTTCTTTATAAACATGAGTTATTAGATTTAAAAAACAATAAGCCGTGAAGTATTCCTCACACTGTTTATCTGTTTATACAGAAAGCATTTCTCCACTAATTAGCAACTTAGCCACTCCCTGGAACACTATAGCAACCAATTAACCTCCTGGAGTATCATAGCAACCAACTAGCAACACCCTAGCATCCTCATTTTATTGGCTAGAGGAACTGAATTATCTTGACACAATTACATTTTCTTTCATTCATAAAGAAACATCTTTTAAATGTTTGGCAGTAAACAATTTGTCAAGATTTCCTAATATTTGCTTCCTGTCACGTTCCTGAGCCCTTTTCAGTCGTTTTTATTGGACAAAATAAAACGACTTTTACTATATAAACAGCGTTAAAGCATGTTTGTAATGTTTTAATGTGTTTTTATGTTTTAGCCTTCTCCAAAAGAAGAGCCTAAAGTTCCCACAGGTAAGGACAGACAAGTGGTAGACATGTCTAGATGTACAGTTTGTTGTTTTAAAAATATTTATACAAATTTTTTTTCTCTCAGTAGAACAAGTCGGTTCTAAAATACCGAGACTGGAAAGCCCGATGCCTCCGCTACCAGTTACCCAGCCTCTTGGTGAGTTCGTCTTCCTCACACATGGTTTTCTTATGGAAGCTTTGTGTGGTGTTATTATTATTATTATTATTATTATTATTATTATTATTATTATTATTATTAATAATAAAACACAATCTTTCTCTTTCTCCATTTCCTACTGAATTTAGATCGCAAACCGCCACCCTCAGCCCCTGCCCCGCCCACAGAAGCAGAACCCGCAGCCTCCGCTGATTCAGACTTACCAAAGGCTCCACCTCCACCCCATGGAGCTCCGCCCCCTCTGCCTCACCGCCCGCCTCCCCCGCCACCCTCCAGCTACATAATGGGCATGTCCACCACCAGCTCCTACATGTCCAGTGAGGGCTATCAGAGCCTGCAATCCATGATGAAGACAGACGCACCATCCTACCCACATTTGCCACCTTCTTATGGGATGCCTTACCATCCACATGTTTACCCTCCTCCCAGTGCCCCTCCACCAGGCCCACCACCACCTCCACCTGCAACTTACCCTCCTCCTAACCTTCCTCCACCCACTCCAGCCTATCCACCTCCGGGCTACAACCACAGCTACCCTCCGCCTCCTCCACCGCGCATGCCACCCCCGGGTATGGCTCTACCTGCAGGATATCCGCCTCCACCAGTCCCGCCGGGGCAGCCGCAAGTGCCCATGCCACCTGTCATGCCACCAGTGGCAAGCATGAACCGTGGAGCCTGGATGAGATGAAA
This sequence comes from Hemibagrus guttatus, assembly GCA_033459395.1. Taxonomy (NCBI): domain Eukaryota; kingdom Metazoa; phylum Chordata; class Actinopteri; order Siluriformes; family Bagridae; genus Hemibagrus; species Hemibagrus guttatus. The sequence continues at coordinate 1,191,025 of JAUCMX010000030.1, read as the reverse complement.
AAAGAAAAGCACGTTTCATAGGCAGTATGGGTGACTGCGTGTCTAGAGTGGTCTAGTTCTACATGTTGTCTCAGGAAGATGGATCAGAACAATCTGTCATCACTTTCACCTTTAAAGTCACTGCATGGTCACGTTTCCTCATGACTTCCTCAAGCTTTTTAATAGCCATTTATCAATTTTACCGCCATACGTCTAGAAGATTCTTGAACAGTGTGTCCCTGCCACACCCCCTGGGACAGGCTCGCAATGATGTATCATATAAGAATGAATAGTCCATAGTGTTGGTATTAGGTTAGCTTTAAAGGCAAGAGTGTATCGTGTGTGGTCAGTGGACCTGAGGGGTGTGGCTCCGGATCCGGCTCTGACTACTGAGACCCGTTCTGAGTGCGTCAGACCTGACCTGTGATGATTTCCTTAAAGAAAGTGTTTCAGAATCGTGCATCATTCCATACATACAACCCAATGAACTTAGCTTTGGACCATTTCGGAACTCTTTCAGACACCCTTATTGCGATGAGCCGCAGTCCAGCGTGACCAATTCTCAGACGCCGCCGCAGAACCGTCGAGCGTGTCGTGTAAATACTTTTCGTGACTAGATCTTAACTAGAAGTCTTGTAGCCGATAAATCTGCAGTGCGCATATTAAATATAGCAGCTTTGGGATTTATTTGGTGTAATAAAAGTCTTTTTTCTCCACAATTCATTTCTTGCTGTTTATTAGTTTTTTTTTACTCTTCAGCTCTGGAACTTTAGGCCTCATTTATCAACCACACAGTTTTCCACACAAGTTTCTGCTGAAGGTACAGGTTTCAGAAGGATGATTTTCTTCATGTTCATGTGGATATGATGAGCAATCACTTGTACATTACCTTCATATGTAGCACAGCTGATTTGCCATAAGACACACCCACAAAACTCCATAAAAGGTAATGCTCACAGAGCAGAAAGCATAGAATGACTACTAAACGGCTGAAGTGGAAAGATTCCTCCGAGGCAGAAATGGAAGTAGCCTACTTTTATTTAAATAATCAGCAGCTTGGAAATGTTTTCATTTAGGGCTAGAGGAATAATTCTCTCTGATGTAATGCTCTCTGTACAAATTATATGATCAGATTCCAATCAGATTTCAGGATACAATTCACAGTGTTAGCGTTGAGCTAAGATCGCAAAACCTCTACATTATATTCAGTTATGGTTGCTTTAGTGTTCTGTGCAACTTGCTGAGAATTAAACACTGTTTACAAAGTGCTTCTGAAGCTTGTGGTTATTTTAGGGGTCCAAGCACCGAGGAAGCAGGAACCATTTTGGTTACGCCAAAGAATTATGCAGCCAAAACTATAAAGCTAATCAACTAAGTAAAAAAGTATTTCAACTCAAGAACTCGCAACTTACAAAACTGCCCCATCTACACAAAACTGGTGTTTCAAATTCATCAAAAAATATTTCCAAAACAATATGGCTGACACATGCCAATCAATCCTAGTGGGGTGGAGCTTAATTTATTCAAACATCTGTTATTATGGACTGCTTGGATGGGTTTGGAAACCGAAAACCCAAAGGAGATTCTGCAAAAGCATTCAGTTAAGTATAAATCAGTATAAATAATTTAAGTACACCCATTTGGCATAGCATTATGACCACCTGCCTAATATTGTGTCGGTCCTCCTTTTGCTGCCAAAACAGTCCTGACCCGTCGAGGCATGGACTCCACTTGATCCCTGAAGGTGTGCTGTGGGATCTGGCACCAAGATGTTAGCAGCAGATCCTTTAAGTCCTGTAAGTTGCGAGGTGGGGCCTCCATGATCCTTACAGGACTTAAAGGATTCTATAGATAGATACTGACCACTGCAGACCGGGAACACCCCACAAGAGCTGCAGTTTTGGAGATGTTCTGATCCAGTGGTCTAGCCATCACAATTTGGCCCTTTTGGTCAAACTCGCTCAAATCCTTACGCTTGTCCATTTTTCCTGCTTCTAACACATCAACTTTGAAGACAAAATGTTCACTTGCTGCCTAATATATCCCACCCACTAACAGGTGCCATGATGAGGAGATACTCAGTCTTATTCACTTCACCGGTCACTGCTCACAATGTTATAGCTGACCGGTGTATAATTGTTTCTTTCCCTTAACCATAAAAAATTTGTCATTTGGACTAATGCCACATATTTGTGATCGTTCGCCAGAAATTTGGCATAGTTTAGGTTTGAGATAGATCAAGTTTCAATTTCTGATATTTACGTCTCAATTTCTTAAACAAAGTGTTAGAATGTGACACTTTTGTTTTGAAGCCACTCATTTTTCCAATAATCAAAAATATTGGAACACATGACTCGGGTGTGTCCTGTTAGTGTGACTTAAACAGCTGATCGCTCTTGTTAATGCTTACTCTTGGGGTAAGTTCTGGGGGTTTTTTGTCTCTGATTTGTTAAGAAGGTTTAACCAACTTGAAGACCAGAGAGCTGAGAAAAGAAAAGAAAAAGCAATCAAAACAGCATCATTGTGCAAGCTACGAATAAGAAACAAGACTCAGGTGAACAAGGTGAAGGAAGAAATATCGAGGATAATAGCACAAGATTCAAACTTCTCATCATCAGAAGAACAGACTGGAGTTCAGGAAGAAGTACAGAGAAGAGCTACAAAAGTTCCTGAACCAAGATGAAGACCAAAGTGTGGAGAAAGAAAGGATCTGATCACGATTCAGAAAGATAACATGGTGGTGGTAGCGTGCCACCTTGGACTTTTTAGAATTGTTTTAAAAGATGAAATATTTATAATTTAATTTACATTCATCATTTAAAATGTATTTTATTTTATCCTTTAACAAAAATAAATTTAAACAGAACTTTGAAACGTCACGAATCTAAAATATCTACACATTTACAAAGCTAAAATGAACAAAACACAATTTACACACTGATGTTTTTTAATCACTTTTGAAATATTTTATCATGGTTTTTGCAGATACGAAAAACAGACCCTTTACGTAACATGTGCAATATGTAAAATGACGAATTACAATAGTTCTAGAGAATGATTGTTACAAATCTAAAATAATCCGATATGTCCTTAGTCCTTGTGGCTCGTCAGAAAAGAGAGAACTGGTTCCCAGAGCTGGTGTTTCTGATTCTTTGCAGATGTAGAGTCCAGTTAAGCAGTCAGAAAAGAGAGGCCTAACATTTTTCTTCCATAAAAGCAGAATAAATTTCTTAGCTACAATCATACCGTCTTGGACTGGTAACCGTACCTTCATGCTAGTTCTAGCTAAAAACTCTAAAAATCTGTACACAGAACCAGAAAAGATGTGCCAGATGTGCCAGATGTGCCCTTGGCAGCTTTACACTTATCACATGAAGGGGGTTATGTGATGTCTTTTGAACCTAAAGTTTTCGCTAATTTTGGCATGGATCAGCTCAGGTACTACAGATGGAACTCTTAATGCTTCAGCGTACCAAGACATTTTGGAGTTTCATGCTCTTTAGACTGCGAGCCAGACCTTCTCGTCCAACATCAGTGACTGACCTCACAAATGCGCTTCTAGAGAAACGGTCAAAAATTCCCATAATCACACGACATATTTTTTTCCCTTGTGCTCTATAACAGAGGACTGAAATAAGCATCACTTGTTTGCAACACCACTTCTATAAAAATATACAAAATCTTCCATTTCCACACATTAGTTGAAGATTTCACATCCTGTTTCTCGTCTTCTTGTGGCTCGGTGACTGTGTCTTGTGGCCTGCGGTTAATGCTGAAGCTTTAATTCTGTTTTTCTTTAAAATGTTGATGACGATGAGCTTGATGACGTCGAGAGTCAGACCTGCGTTGTTCTGATGTTCTTCTGTGGTCCAGAAATGCGGCTTTTCATTTCAATCCCATGGCTTTGGGAAGATTTCTGAGTTTTTATTGGTAGAAATCAAAATCTCTGATCTTTCTTTGATCTTTGATTGATTAGGATCGGTTAAAATTACACTCAAAGATTCAGTTGAATTTTATTTCTATTGTTCTGGTCAGAAATCAGCTTCAGAGAAATCTAAATTTATTTCTAATGACCAAACCAGAGGTGACGGTGAGGAGGAAGACACGTCTGACTTAAAAGACTCAAAAATGTCCTCAAGCTGCCAACAAATTACTGTAAATATGACAGCATTAAAAAAAAAATGAATCCACGGTATATACTGTTAAAAAAAATAGAACATGCTATTTCTTCTTACTATATTATTATAAATTCCTATTAATAATTTTAAATATTATGTTATTATAAATAATTCACAATATTATTACATTATAAATTCTTATTAATAATTTTAACTGTTATTATATTAATATAAATTCTTATCAATAATTCCAAATATTATTAAACTAAGTAATTTTTAATAATTCTTAATATTATTACATTATTATAAATTCTTAATCATTCTAAATATTTTAACATTATAATACATTGTTTAATTAATAATTCTAAATGTTTTACATTATTATAAAGTCATATTAATAATTCTAAATATTATTACATAATATATTCTTATTAATAATTTTAAATATTTTACATTATGAAGTCATTAATAATTCTAAATATTTAGCATTATTATAAAGTCATATTAATAATTCCAAATATTTTGCATTATTATATATTCTTATTAATAATTCTAAATATTTTACATTATATATTATTAATAATTCTAAATATTTTATATTATTATAAATTCTTAATCATTCTAATATTTTGCATTATTATATATTCTTATTAATAATTTTAAATATTTTACATTATTATAAAGTCATTAATAATGCTAAATATTTTGCATTATTATATATTCTTATGAATAATTCTAAATATTCTAACATTATTATACATTGTTTGATTAATAATTCTAAATATTATTAGATATTATTGATTAATTTTTATAATTCTAAATATTATTACATTATTATAAATTCTTAATCGTTCAAAATATTTTAACATTATTATACATTGTTTAATTAATAATTCTAAATATTATTATATTATTATAAATTCTGTAATTTTGTGGATTTATTTTATTCTTTTTAAGAAATTTAAGAAATTAACAATTTAATTAATTAATAGAAATTAATAATTTTCTAATAAAACAAGCAAAAATAAAGCCCAAAAATAGCCAACTGTGTCTAGAAATGCATTTAATTTGCTTTATTGCCATCTTATGATATATAAAATAATTAGATTCCAGATATTTCAACTTGTTAAGACATCATTTCCTGCACTGTAACGAAAGAGACCCTGAGTCATTTTCTCTTAAAGAGTGTGTAACTTTCATATATATTACGACAGATAAAAAAAGGCCACTGATGAACCAATCGTCATCTTGTGGTCATCAGAAGCAAGCGAACTTCTGTGCAATAACACGGAAAGCTCAAATGATTCAGGGTTGTATCACATCGTAATAATCGCATTGTTATTTCCAGTCTGAGTCTCTGTACTGGAAATCCAGGCTCTAAAGAAGATGCAGCAAAGAAAATGACCACACCAATGACCAGACAGAAAATCTGTGATCACTGAAAAGAAAATAATGGAGCACAGCTGCGTCTCCTGATTAGCCTTAAACCGAGTCACAGAGCCGTTAATCAGAGCCACAGCCGCAGAAACCGTCCTGTAAAATGATGTCACAGCGATGGAAGCACAACCTCGCTCCGAGAAACAGATGCGTAACTGCTTCAGGCTCGGCTCAAGGATTATTAATGGAAATCTGAGTTTCTGTGACCAATCCAAATTCCATGTCAGAAGGACATTGCATAACATCAGCCTCGATGGCCTCCGAGGAAACATTCTTCAGCACAAAACAGACAAGAATAACTTTGCTTAAGGAACATTTAAAAAAAAAAAAGCAAAAAAAAAGCCTGGGAATCAGATGTAGTCGGATGAAACCGAGGCAGATCGATGAGGGAGATGAAAAATGTGTACACAATAATAAAGCAAAAAAAGGTTCAGATGCTCAGTTCATCAGGTCTAAATCTGAGGACGTCCGTCTTCTGGAGGATTCTGGCGAAAATTATAAAAAGAAATAACACTGAAATGATGTGAAAATAATCCTAAAATGTTTCCTACTTTGAGATTGCAATTTTTTTCACCGCATTCAGGTGAACACCATGATTTCCTTCTGTAATGAAATATAATCAATTCAACTAAACTAAAATAAAGCTTTTAGGAAATAAATAAAATTAGGCATGGATCTAATCACATTTATATTGTTTATTTTAGATGGAATTTCGGAAATATCGAGCATGGTGAATATTGTGTGTGTTATATTGTAATAAAATGAATATACAAGGATTCAAAACTCTAGCTAATCTAATCTAATCTAATCTAATCTAATCTAGATAAGGAAAAACATTCTATGTATATATAACACATTCACACTAAATACAAGCATGAAGTCTCTTGACCGTTACAATGACCTTATCATTTCTTTCACTCAGCAGCCAATTTCCATAAAGTTTTATAGGGAATTCCATACCAGGAATGTGTGTGTGTGTGTGTGTGTGTGTGTGTGTGTGTGTGTGTGTGTGTGTGTATAGTGTATAATGTCTTATTGTTTCAGAGGCACAGCAACTGGTGAACAGGATATGTACTTAAACTGACCTAAAGTGAATTACGAGTGTGTGTGTGTGCGTGTGTGTGTGTGTGTGTGTGTGTGCACATGAGAAAGACAAACTCAGTGTTTTCAGCTTGTGCATCTCACTGATGTCTGTCTTTAATATAATTCATTAATCCCACATCTTTACAACATGTCTCACTCCACAGTGGAGGTTACTATGAAGCTCATATGAAAGTGGACACGCAGGACTTTAAGGATTTGTAGTGTTTCAGAAGGATTTCTGTTTTTCCCGAGACTACTAGGGGTGATATATTCATGGTTATTTTTTCCTCCACCGAAATGTTTGTATCTTCAAAGTAAATGTTGATTTCTGCTCTCGGAGATGCTCCGAGTGCTCGTTCATCTAAAAAGCAGTCCAGATTTCATCTTCAACCAGGAACATCCTGTGTAAGGTTCTCCAACAGAGGGAAACACACACAGAGTCAGTTTTTTATATCAGACTCACAGCCTGAACGTCATTCATTTGTTCATACTGGGAGAAAACGTCCCATAAATCCATTTCCAGTCCACTGGCAGAACCAAGTGTCCATGTCCTGGGGAAAACAGGGTTAAAGAGCACAGGCATCATGTGCATGTACTTTTATCATTGTGCCTGTTAATGTAAAGGTCTTAATAATAATCTCCTGCAAATTATAAGAAAGGACCGAAAACGTTCCTAAAGAATAGATATAAGATATAGATATAATACAAAACAAACATTCTATACGGTTATAATATTCTATACGGTTTATAAATATTATACAAAACTTCCTTCTAGGCTTTGGTACTTGTGTATAAAGTAGAAGCATTTAAACATCTGCATAGTTTCATTATAAATATAAATAGCTCTTGATTTCTACAGGGAAACATTCCTCCTTTATCCTTTAAATGTTCGTGATGGACGATTTTTTGACGTATTTCTCCGTAGTGACCTGCTGTAACGCGTGTACGTCCTTGCCGTGACTTTTATCCGTGGAGATTTTCCCACAGCGGTTCTTATGGTGATGGACACACGGAACCAGCAGGACGAGCAGGACGATGCACGCGATTATCGCAATTATACCTCCAGCCGAGATGAACGGAACCGGCTCGGTCGGAGGAGACCTGCTCGTAGGTGTTGTGACCGCGCTGGCGGACGTGGTCGTGCCGAATCTCTTGGTTCGGACGCAGTCGTTACTTCCGGTGAGATCGAATCCTTCCGTACACGAACAGATATATCTTCCAGGAGTATTTGTGCAGTTGTGGTCACAAATCGAGGTCTCACACTCGTCTATATCGACGCAAACGGAACCTCCGGGCCGTTCTTCTAGAACGAAGCCCTCCGGACACTCGCATTGAAAAGGATTGTTGAGGTCACAGGACACGACTGGACATTCCCAGTGCGGACAGTGCAGTGTACACATGTGTCGGTCTTCTGGAGACACTCTGTATCCTTCTGAGCATTCACAGAAATAACTACCGATGGTGTTATTACACGTGTGCTCACAAGGTCCAGAAAAACACTCGTCATCATCCTCACACCTGTTCTTATCCCTATTCATGCTGAAGCCGCTCTTACAGTGACACTCGAACCCCCCGGGTGTGTCCACACAGTAGGAATTTTCATCTGGACACAGATTTATATTCTCACAGTTCTCGATGTCCTTGCAGGTCTTTCCATCCTCGCCGAGTTCATATCCACTACGACACCGACACACGTAGCTCTCTCCCTTCACTACACACTCCTGAGAACAACCCGCCCTCAGACACGGGTCACCGTGGGCCAGGCTGCAGCGGACGGCGTTCCTCTCCAGTGTGTAACCGGGAGGGCAGCTGCACATAAACGCATCGTTCCACTTTATACACTCATGCTCGCAACCTCCTTTATAAACCTCGCAATTCCAAGGCGCTTTAATCCACTGACCCTCGAAACAGATGAATTTCGTCCCCAGATGTTGTTGGGTCGCGTTGCTGGCAGCAGGAACTTCCCGCAGGTCCGTTCTGGCGAATCCGAAAGGAGTTTCATACAGAACCGGAGAATCGGACTCGAGTCGTCTGCACTTACCATCAGTGTTTTTGTGCTCGCATAAATATCCATCAGCGGCGTGATCGCAGAGTCTTTCTGTCCATTCGGGGTCATCTTTAGACAGTGACACGCATCTCTGCGAGCAGATGCCTTCGTGACTTTTCCAGTTTGTGAAATTGGTTGCTTTATCTCCGGTTATCCATGTGTACCCTTTCAGTGCATGAGTAGATCCTGAGCAGAAGTCATTCCTGTGCCTTAAACCAATCCAGAAGTTTCCAGTATATCCAGTTAACACATCTGAAACGACACTGCTGGCGACCATTGTTCGTACGGTCATTAAGTGACCTCCTTTATCTTCGCAGGACTTTTGTGCTGAATTGAAATCCACAGGTTCGGTGTGGACGGTAACGCAGTACTCATCCACGCAGTTACCGTGATCGGGCTTTCTGGCGTGCACTCGGAGCAGGGCGAGCGCCATGACCACTCCTAGAAAAGGCTTCATCCTTGTCTAACAGCACTGCTTTCGGACAGTTAAAACGGAAGGTTGTTGTTGTTTTTTAATCTTCTATACGCCGTACTAAGCTGTTGGACCGGCCGTTATGTGTTGCTGCTCACGGCTCCGGTGGCTCCGTGTGAGAAAGCGGGAGGAAGTGGAGGGTTTTCTCGCCGCTGTTTACGCGCAGGCGGAACACTGCAACGAAGCAGGCTACAGAATAGACGTGAAGATTTATTTCGCTATTCGTTCCAGCAAGTAGAAGTCTTGAGATGTTATATAGGGTGATGGGATTACAGAAATAGAGACCGGAAACATGAGTGTGAAGAACTTGTAATAGACATCATGACTCTCCGCCCCTGAAGATCTGACTGTGTGGACCAGTCAGGGAACTGGCTTGTGTTATTTTATAAGTTTAACCTACTTCCAAGTCATATATCCACCTCAGATTTACCACCACATACCATCTTACAGTGGAATAAAACCTTTATAAATACACACTATGTGGTTAAAGTTATGTGGACACTTATGCCTTGTGTCTGTTCCTGAACCATGGACGTAAACACACAGATTCATCCTCCTTTCTTTGCTGCCTCTCTTCTGGGAAGGCTTTCCACCAGATGTCCCCCAGAAGTCCCCCAGTATTTATTCCAGCAGATATCTGAAGCATAAATCTTCTGGTCTTTTGCTTATTTAGTGAGGCTTCTGTTGTGATGAGATAATAAATCCTCCAGGATTCTTGAGGGATTGTCTGGGATGATTACCTCCACCACTGGCGCAAACTATTAGGAGGTGTTATATTGAGGCAAACATGTTTTTTTCTTCCATTCATTCCTATCACATGTATTCCTCACCCCTCCTTGGTTTCTAGTGTTTAGACAAATTGACAGAATTCGTAAGAGAAGTGACACCGAGTATGTAGGGTTAAGCTGGAGCAGAATGAGACCCTGAGAGTGTTAGGGAAAGAAATGAAATGGATAATTCGAGTTTAAACAAACGGTCAAAGTGTCAAACTAACAGCCGTCCAGTCTATTCAGTGAGGACAACACTGCATGCTCCTCTGCAGCTATCATCGATCCAGAATCCTCTGGCTGGAGCACAACGCCTACCTGAAGGATGGTTGTAGCGATGGATGAGAATACAGCATGTTTTTGAAGAGATCTGAATTCATTCTGCTGCTCCTTTTTTCCCTCCTTTTCTTCATCTTGGTTCAGGAACTTTCGTAGGTCATCTCTGTACTTCTTTATGAACTCCAGCCTGTTCTTCTGCTGACAAGAGGTTTGAATCTTGTGGTATGGCCTTCCTTCTTCAGTTGTGATTCCTTCACCCCTGCCTGTGGAGGTTCTTGGTCAGGTCACTGACTCTTGTTTTTGTGGTTTTCTTCACAGCATGCACAATGTTTCTTTCACCAACCATTGTTTCTCTGGCTGACTTGTTCCATGTCTGGTTGTGGTTTCTTTCTACTTCAGAACATTCCATATTGTTGTATTGTCCATGCCCAGTGCTTGTGCAATACCTCTGATTGATGCTCCCTCTTTTCTCAGCTAAATGGTTTGCTTTTCTCCCATAGACAGCTCTCTGGTCTTCATTTAGGTTAACAACTAATTCAGTCTTCAGAGGACTCAAACGAAGACTGAACGAAAGTACTCGTGTGTTCCATTATTTTTGATCACTTGAAACATGGGTGGGTTTGCTAAAAAGCTTCTGATGTTTTCATTTGTTTAAAGCACAGATGGAAATAGATCACAAAATTCTGATCTCCTAAATGCGCTTCAACCTCTATGGCCATGAATCATCCATATCTGCACCTTCACCCAAGAGAAGATCTTGTGTCTGAGCAGTCGGAAGAATTTCCTTCTTATACATGTTATATACAGTGGAGATACATGAAACATCTACCAGAGGCACAGGCCCATAACCTTGCTCTTCTGGGAGTTTTTTGGAGTTAACGAACTCCCTCATGCCTTCTCCATGACCTCCATGAGTAAGCAGTTTACTTCTCCTTTTTTGATCTGAGAAGATGAGAACTGTTATTTTGGTTCAAGCCTGGACCTTTAACCTTTATTGACCCGTGATATCCTTGTGACTCTTGATTGCATAATCTTGGAATTATTAAGTTTTTTTTTTTAATATTATTTGAAATTAGGGTGTTAAGTCTATACTTAACTCAGAAACTTATATTTGTTATACTTCTTATACTTGTACTCAGAAACTACGCTGACCTATTAGTTCCTCAGGAGCTCTTGGTTGCACAATTCCACGTGAGTATAAACTGTTGTAGAAAGGACATTAACGTCAGCATGTACATTATTTACTGTCCAGTGTCCCCCAGATGAGGATGAGGTTCCCTTCTGAGCCTGGTTCCTCTCAAGGTTTCTTCCTCATACCATCTCAGGGAGATTTTTCCTCACCACCGTCACCTCAGGCTTCTTATTAGGGATAAATGTTAGAAATAAATAATAACTTTAAACTTTATCATTTTTCTATATTTATATGCTTCTGTAATACTGCTTTGAGACAATATCCATTGTTAAAACCACTATACAAATAAATTGAATTGAATTGAATTTTCTCAACCAGGAAACCTAATCATGTCTACGTTAAATGCCTGTTTGAGCAAACCCAGACTTCTTTAATCAACATTGCATTCTCAGCTTTTCCACAAGTCATGTGTCACGTTTCCTCTGAACGCTGCATAGACACGCACAGGTGTTAGCATAAAGGTAGGATTCAGACAAAACAAAGCCAGGATAACGTTTGCTTTAATCCACCTCAAATCAAATCTGGTTAAACAAATCCTGAGCTCTCACACCTCCATTCTCCTAACCTCAAAGACCTCTACTTGCTGATTCCATCAGTGAGCCCACAGTTTATAAGTGCAAGGAAGGAAGTGAAGGAATTGAAAGACTATACCTTCTTATGGACAGTGGAGCTCAAGTCATTATTATTATTATTATTATTATTATTATTATTATTATTATTATTATTACTACAGTCTTCCTCATAAACTCTCCAAATGAGATGAAGGACCATGGTGCTTCTATGGAATCTATCACTCTGCAGGAATCAATGTCATTGCTGTCAGTACTCCAAACCCTACCAGGAATAGATGTTTTTTTCCCCAATTTGACTCCAGTGTGGAATTCAAAGATGGAAGAAATGAAGTGGCACCTCTGTGTTCTGACTAAAGAAAGCTCCTATCTAGGTAGCAGGTAATAATAACTGGTTATGCCACCACGATGTACCAAGCAGTGCTCAATAACTCTCTCTAGCCAGTGAAGAGTCCTGGAGATTCAGAATGTACTACCAGATAGCGCTCCAGTACATATAGAAAAGAACCTTACTGTTTCCTAACACCTGAATGCAATTAACAATTCATTTACAGTGGATAAATTGTACATCTATTGGCATCTAAAGGCTACTAATTTAAAGAAAGCCCAGCTAAACCAGCTGCCAACTGGGGCAAAGGATGTCGCTGGGTAAACATGAGATAACACTGGGCCACATTCTAGCCATCAAAAATACACCACAGCCACAGAGAGTTAAAGAGGCTAAACAAATGGGCTACACGACTGCGGTGTTGAGGTTAGACTGGTGAGATCAATACAAACCCTTGGAATATTACTCTGTGCAGCTGGACTCCATTACATGTGGTTAGGGTCTTGCAAACATGCCACACAATCAGTTTTTCCTGGCAATTTAAACTTTCTAAGTGGTGATTTTTCAGAGATTTTCAGAGATGTCCCCAGGCAGTACATGACCCTCAAACAGTGGGGCAAGCATCACAGCTTCATGACAGATAAAATGGGAAAGCCGCACTTTCCAAACCCTCTACATTCCTGTATTTGAGTGATACTTTTATTAATGAGCCCAACTGCTCTGAACTTGTTGACTCACTAGGAAAGGATGAATGCATTCATACTACTTCTCTACAAAATCCACATATGGTGGTGATTACTGGTGGCTCCTACATGTGGAAAATAGAGAATGGAAGGTAGACAGTCAGTCACAGCAGAAGATATTGTAATTCCTAGTGAAGGAAGCAGGAGGGACTACAGGTACTCATAGAATCTTGTAGATTCGGTAAAGAACATCTAGCTAAACTTTGTTTACTGATTTCTGCTATTCCTTGAAAAGTGTAGTGCATTACTGAATCAACAGGGCTTCCTCATAGCAACCCCAATTAAGAATGAAACCATGGCACTGAAACTGATTCTGAACATTCTGATAATATCAGCACTCGCAGATGAAGCTGCCAATAAAACTGAATTATCTTAGATTTCTGATATGCAAGACCAAGAGAATGGAAGTGGTGATGTTTGGAGAATGGTGCCAAATGTCATAAGAAGAATATCAGAAACTTCTCCAGTATCTCCCATGATTCACCACCTAGGGAGCTAGGGACCCGATTGAGACACACCCATTATGTGTGACCACCTAAAACTACTTAAATGAGAATCCATGCACCAAGTGGAACATTCACAGATCTACATCATCTTTCCAAGATTTAAGGGCTATGAAGATGTCTTGGGGACAGTCGAGAAGTTCTCCACAAAGATGGAAGCCTTCCTAAATTAAAGAAAGGAAGTCCGTAACACACAGCCAAAGTGTTCTAGATCTCATTCTGTGATGTCTGCTGAGGATGCCAGGTCTTACAAAAGCAGGTATTCATATAATGTGAAACCTTCTTCTGCTTTATTGCCAAAACTGACCAACGTTGTGAGACAAGCCAAACAAGAAGTGCTTGGAAGAGTCCCTCAGAGGGATGGACACAGCAGCACTGAGACAATCCACATAATTCAGGTCAGGAACTATGATGGGACATGTTATCATTAATACAAACAGCAGTTAAGATGCAAGGAAAAGACTTTTGGATACAATTGTCCAATATATCATTCTTGACACTGAAAGAATCCATCATTCAGTATTTGAGAGCCCCTGTATTAATGATATGGTGAATCCTTAGATTCCACCCAACATCTGCCTAGGTTCCACCTTCTTACAGGAAAAATAAGATAAAACCTGATGATAATGAGATGTACTATCAGCCTTATCGTGTGTGTGTGTCTCATCACAACACCAGAAGTGGTAATGACGACATGGATCAAAGACTACACATGCTTTCCACTGAGAGTTATCAGAGCTGAGACATGTTTCTCTAATGACCGCTCCAGGATTCAGTAATCTAAACTAAACTCTACAGTCCTAACTCAAACAAAAGGGTAAATGAAGTCACTTAACAGTTTTCCTGACTTTCTTTGGAACATTAATCATCATTTCCTATAACCTGGCCATATAGCTTGCCAATCAGATGGACAACCTGATTGTTTTGTCTGTTTCGTCATAGAAGTCCAGTAGTAGCCAATCCACTGACAGGACAATACTTGTCATGGTTTTGTCCATGACCTGGAGCAGAAAACTAGCAAAATTAAAGAGGTAAAAGATGCTGATTGCTCTGTATTTTTTTGTACCCTGATCTTCTAGAGTCTAGAATTATTTTTGTTCTCTAAGGTGGAGAGCTAAGCTGATCTATCAACTGTAATGCTTTTTTCCACATAGCATGGGTGGTGACCCGGGTTAGACATCGAGAGCCACTCTGTCTGGACTACATCAGCTTTTCAAGTCCATATCCATTGGCGCCCGAGCACACCCAGTGAAATCACGAAACCGCACATTTCCCTTTATTTAATGTCATCATATACGAAGATATCATGATTGTACCGCTGGATGATAAAGATCACAGATCACTGTAGACAAAATTGAACAGAGCAAATGTGGCTTCTTCTTCTTCTTCTTCTTCTTGGTTATTCAGTTCTTCATGTCCAGTCTGTTGATCTGTTCATGAACGTTTGGTAAAAACATTTAGCTTGGCATCCACAACGGTGGAGTCTGGAAAACATTTCCTCATCTTGCTCTTGTACGTTATTAAATAATCCTGTCAAGCAATGTGAGTTCCACGCTAAGGGGCATTTTAAAGGACACTAGTGAGCAGTTTGTTCAGCTTGGCTCAGAGTAGATGTTTTTTCTAGAGATTTCATGAAAGAGAACTTATTTCATTATTTGTGAAACTTTAACCAAACAAAATAGTCATACACGTACATTCACCTACTCAGGACTGTTCTAAGTCCTCTTTCTCCTGCCTGTAGCACAAACTAATGACTAGATTTGGCTGGACAGTGGAAGCAGGACTCAGTGTTGAAGCCAAACATCTCTGAGGCCCCCTAGAGGCTGACTGCAGTTAAATTTTTAACCCCGCCCCTTCCCATGTTAGTGAATAGGATGGGATGCAAACTATCGACAAATTATTTTCTGTGTATTTTTTTCCTGACGATAAATGCGTTTTTATAGAGGTTATTTGATGATAAATAAATGGGCGTGGTTGGTGAGGTAATTGACAGTTAAGACACTTTAATATCTCTACAACTATTACAGATTTACAGATTTGACAGGATTGAAAGTTCAACAGCAAAGCCATGTCTTGTTCCTCAGTGAGCTGTGAGTTGTTCTTGGTTTCTCCAGGTTCATTTCGATGTCCATTATGAGTAAACAAAATGAGGGCATAAATCGAGGCAGCTAACACTAGCTACACTTCATAACAGTTGTCTGACTCTATGAACACAGAGAAGACTTGAAAATCTCAAGTGGAGAAATGTTCCTAGGCACAAATATCTTGGTAAACATCTCATTATCGATTTAGTCTCTTTCCACTCTTCTGGGAAGGTTTTACACTAGAGTTTGGAGGGGGTCAAAAGCATTCAAGCCATTCAAGGCACTGGTGTTGGACAAGAAGACCTGGTGGAGGTCATGGATCCGTGCAGGCCACTCGATTTTCTTCCATCCATCCTTGGTCTTTAAGGACAGGGGTGTACAGGAGCACAAGGGTTTCTGTAAAGAGGAATTCTTAATGCTACAGAATAGAAAAACATTCTAGACAAGAACGTGTTTCAAAACCTGTGGAAGAACGACAAAGTATGTGTACACCTGATCATCAAAGGGGTTTGATGATCAGCTGTCCACATACTTTTGGTATGGTATTTGTTACGGTACGGTATGGTACGGTATTTTTCTGTGATGTGTTGCAATGGCCATCACAGACACTTCCAATGCAGAAAAGCTAGAACTTTAGGATCTGGACAGTTCATTAGATCTAGATGATTCACTGGGCAGACCTACAGGTAACCTGGCCAAGTGGGAGTTCAGTGGAGAAATCTGCTACAGCATTCTGTCCATCAGTGAGAGCAGCAGTGGAAAGCAAGCATCTCAGGCCATTTTCAGTCTACAAGAAGGATCTCATGGTTTGATTGTTAAATTCTTATCAGCAGAACACTTAAATCAGCAGATACTTCCTCTTTAAAACAACTTATACCCACACCGTCACAGCAGGAGTAGTGGGGCCTCAGGGATATCAGTGGACTTCGGCTGAAACAGAAATTAATTCCACACCTAAAACTTTCAACCAACACTAAAGCACAGCGCCATAGCACATAGCACTAGCTGAACTTCTAATAACTGACCTCTATAGATATAATGAGCCAGATTTTATAAACTCAGCACAATAAGCCATTTGACTGCTGAATTCTGTAACATGTAAAGAGTGTATTAGGATAAAATTTTAAACCAGCGGCTCATTTCTCCACTAGCCTGAAAAATGTGTTTGCTCAGCTTCACCTACTCGAGAAATTTCAGCACCGGTGTTTAGCACTTGCTGTATTTTCTCTAGATCTTCTGCCCCAGTGAGCACAAATATGTGGAATGTCTGCACACCATCGGGATGTCTGGAATACCCTGAAGTCTGTTTTATAATACGCTCTACATTTCACACTATTGCAGACTATATGGCTGAGGAGAAAACATCTTTATTAGACACTTCTGGAATAAGTTCCTTATTTACCAAATATGGTGTTAAATTTCCTATAGAACAAAGTGGAATCCGTTTTAGTATTGTTACAGTAAGAAGACATTTTGAGGCATTGGTGGCTCAGTGGTAGGTTACTCGCCTATCATGCGGAAGGTCTGGGTTCGATTCCAGCCAATGCCTCAACCCCAGCCACTAGGGTGCAGTGCCGGTCCCAAGCCCGGAAAAATGGGAGGGTTGCGTCAGGAAGGGCATCCGGCGTAAACATTTGCCAAGTTGTTGTGCGGACCAGTTGGTCCGCTGTTGCGACCCCGAACAGGGAGCAGCCGAAAGCAACTTCTACAGTAAGAAGACATTTTATTTCCTTTAAAAAGATCCTAACAAAAATAAAACTAAATATAGAGTTACGGCTAATATCCAATGTCTAGTAGTGTTACGATGGACTTTGTTAACCTGATGAACAACCAATTAATGAATTAATCAGGGCTGTGGTGGGCCACAGGGCTTAGTCAAGGGCCCAATGGCAACAGCTTGAAGATGAAACCTTTATTTTTGTCACATATATATTATAGCACAGTGAATTTCTTCAATCTTTGCATATCCCAGCTTTAAATATTGGGGTCAGAGCACATGGTCAATCATGATGCAGTGCCCATGGAGCCGGGAGAGTTAAGGGCCTTGGTCAAGGGCCCAATGCAGCAACTTTACAATGCTAGGGCTTAAACCTAGACTTCCATTCAATGACCCAAAACCTTTTCAGCCAGCACAGCCCTTATTAATTCATTAATTGGTTGTTCATCAGGTTAACAAAGTCCATCGTAACACTATTGGACATTGGATATTAGCCGTAACTCTATATTTAGTTTTATTTTTGTTAGGAACTTTTTAAAGGAAATAAAATGGCTTCTTACTGTAACAATACTAAAATGGATTCCACTTTGTTCTATAGAAAATTTAACACCATATTACACCCTTAACCCTCCCTGACCCAAGGGCCATTCAAACATTTTTTTAAACAAATTTTACAATTTTTTTTCAGTCAGTGAAAGCTGTTTGAGAGTCAACCCACAATACCAACGCTGCCTTCACCATGCGTTCAAAAGCTAGGTGATTTTTCGTTTGTTTTTTTGTTGACAGATCGGTGGCATGGGTGGTCTGTTCTATTTGGCACGACTTCCTGTCAGGAAACCTTGACATGGAATGCACGGCTTGGGTCAGTTTTTTGTAAGCAGCCGTACAGTTTACATACGCTTCATTTGGTCATATTAGTCAGATTTTTGTGCGGCTGGAACGGATTATCTGCATTTACATTATTTCTTATGAGAAAATTCATTTCACAATACAAATTTTCACCTTAAGAACTCGCCCGCCTCCAGAACCAATTAAATTCCTATGCCAAGGTTTCACTGTATATAACATTTCACAAATCATATTTAAAAAAGAAAGTAGAATATACACACTCCCTGGCCATTTGTTTTATGCAGGAACACATACACTTATTCATGTATTTCAAACCAAGCAAACATCTGGAAGAAGCTTGATGCACAAAATCCTGTGTTCATCATTAGTCTTAGATCATATGAATGAGCTACAGAAATGTGTATTACTGTGAACCTGTTGTTCATGTTATATATACTATATTGGCAAAAGTTTTGGGACACCCCTCCACATCACTGAATTCAGGTGTTGTGTTTCAGGGGTTGGGCTCGGCCCCTTAGTTCCAGTGAAAGGAACTCTTAATGCTTCAGCATACCAAGACATTTTGGACAATTTCATGCTCTTTGTGGGAACAGTTTGGGGATGACCCCTTCCTGTTCCAACATGACTGCACACCAGTGACCAAAGCAAGGTCCATAAAGACATGGATGAGTGAGTTTGGTGTGGAGGAACTTGACTGGCCTGCACAGAGTCCTGACCTCAACCCCATAGAACACCTTTGGGATGAATTAGAGCGGAGACTGTGAGACAGGCCTTCTTGTCCAACATCAGTGCCTGACCTCACAAATGTGCTTCTAGAGGAACGGTCAGAAATTCCCATAAACACACTCCTAATCCTTGTGGAAAGCCTTCCCAGAAGAGTTGAAGCCGTTATAGCTGCAAAGGGCAGGGCAACTCCATATTACATTCATGTGCATGTGAAGGCAGATGTTCCAAAACTTTTGGGAATATAGTGTATATAATATCTGTATATTTGTCTATAACATACACTTTCCTTACTTACTTATAAATCCTCCAGCTGCCACTGGTTTGTTCTGAGCTCACTTGATTTTTTCTTTATCAGGTTAAATGTGGAAAAATATCTGAAACAATTTATCCTGGTGTGATTTCAACAACTTTACCATGGGTGAGTAGGCTTTTTATATCTCCTGTGTGTTCTTGGTCATTTGCCATGTCAGGTTGTCTATATTTCTTTTTTAAACGTACACAGTTCTTGGATACAATCATTAACAAAACATACCAGACAATGAAGCTGGTTATCTGGCTTGTGGGAATAGTACAGGAAACCTGGAGAAACCACCCTGCACATCCTGATATCCTGTAGTCTGACAGCAGCCTTGGAGTGCTGATGGATGGAACGGGCAACTGGTACACCAACTACATTTACAACTACATTTATTTATTTCAGAATTATTGCAACGCTGAAGCAGAATGAGTGAAAATAATGGATTAAAAAAAACATTAAACATAATTAAAACATTAATGGGCAAGCAAAAATGTACTCTTAAAAGCTTCTAGATTTATCAAATTTGGCCTGCTAGCTTCATAGAAATTTCATGGTCACTTACAGCACATTTGGACATAGGTCTAGAATAATAACTCATTGAAGTACATTGAGGGGGGCATGGTGGCTTGGTGGTTAGCACGTTTGCCTCACACCTCCAGGGTTGGGGGTTCGATTCCCACCTCCACCATGTGTGTGGAGTTTGCATGTTCTCCCCGTGCCTCGGGGGTTTCCTCTGGGTGCGCTGGTTTCCTCCCCCAGTCCAAAGACATGGTAGGTTGATTAGCATCTCTAAATTGTCCATAGTGTGTGACTGTGTGAGTGAATGAGAGTGTGTGTGTGTGCCCTGTGATGGGTTGGCACTCCGTCCAGGGTGTATCCTGCCTTGATGCCCAATGACGCCTGAGATAGACACAGGCTCCCCGTGACCCGAGAATAGTTCGGATAAGCGGTACACAATGAATGAATGAATGAATGAAGTACATTGAAGTAAACATTCCATGTTCCTCTAATTCCTTGAGTCATACAAAGCTCACCATGAGGTTCATTTCTACCATATCGAATTTTTCTCCATTTTGAATGATTTTCTCCATTTGAACTGTTGTTTACGTTTTCATTTAAACAAAATTTGTCCAATAGTCACCAAATTTGGAACACAGCATCATGCTTTTTCCCCTTATAAAAAGAGTGATAATGTCACTCAATTATGCTAAACAAGAAGTCTGCCATTTTGAAATTTTGACAAAAACATGCATGCTTTTCCTAGAAATTTGGCCTAATAAGTAAAAGAAAAGAAAAAGCATTGGTCAGGTGTCCACAGACCATATTTGGTCAAATAGTGTAATCATTTACATTTCTGGCATTTGGCAGACGCTCTTATCCAGAGCGATGTACAAAAGTGCTTTAATTCTCTATCAATGAATAGATTAACACTGGTTCAATAGGACACAAACTTTGGATACCATTAGCCTAAAAACTGAGTTGGGGATTTTTTAATTTAATTTAATTTTATTTTTTAAAAAGATACAACATGATACATAAACAGAGAAAAATAAGAGCTAGTTTAAGTGCTTCAGGAAGAGGTGGGTCTTCAGTTGCCGTTTGAAGACGATCAGTGACTCGGCTGTATGGACATCTAGGTGAAGTTTGTTCCACCACCAAATGTCCACTAGACACACTGAGATCCGAGCAGAAGCCGTGGTATCTGAGGGAGGGAAGGAGAAGATAAGTTGGGTGTCATCGGCATAGCAGTGGTATGAAAACCCATGTGAGGATATAACTTTGCCAAGAGAGTGAGTATAGAGGGAGAAAAGGAGAGACCAAGTACTGAGCCTTGTGGGACACCAGTAGAGAGTCTGCGTGGAGCAGATGTCAATCCCTTCCATGTTACCTGATATGAGCGACCATCCAGGTAGGAAGCAAACCATTCCCATGCTGTTCCACAAATTCCAAGACTCCTGAGGGTGGACAACAGAGTCTTGTGGTTTACTGTGTCAAATGCTGCAGACAGGTCGAGGAGGATGAGGACCGATGACAGTTTGGCTGATCTAGCAGCATGTAGTTTCTCAGTGACTGCCAAAAGGGCAGTCTCTGTGGAATGTGCTGCTTTGAAGCCAGACTGGTTGGGGTCATGGAGGTTATTCTGCAGGAGATAGTCAGACAGCTGATTACAAACAATGCGTTCAAGAATTTTTGAAAGAAATGAGAGAAGTGATACCGGTCTGTAGTTGCTGATGTCTGAGGGATCCAGAGCAGGTTTCTTCAGGATGGGGATGACCCTGGCTTTCTTAAAGGCAGTTGGTACATGACCAGATGTTAAGGATCCATTGATGACTGTAGTGATGAAGGGCAGGAGCTCAGGTGAGATGGTCTGGAGCATAGTTGAAGGAATTGGATCCAGTGGGCAGTTGGTAGGATTGCAGGACCGGATAATTTGAAAAACCTCTTCTGCTGCTATGGTTGATAGAGGCTTCAACGAAGGAGTAACAGAGTGCTGACTGTGTAATGTAGATGAAGTTGGGGCAGCAGTGAAGGTCTGGTGGATCTTCTCAATCTTCTCTGTGTAAAAAGTGGCAAAATCTTCGGCGGTCAGGGAGGACGGAGCAGGTGGAGCTGGAGGGTTGAGTAGTGACGAGAAGATGTTGTGGAGCTTTCAGGGATCTTGTGCAGAAGTTTCAAGCTTTTCCTTGTAGAAGGAGGTCTTGGCAGAAGTCACATCCAAAGAGAATTTAGACAAGAGCGTACGATAAGAGATGAGATCTGTGTGGCGTTGAGATTTCTTCCACTTCCTCTCTGCTGATCGTAGTTCTTTCCAATTGCTGCGAAGCATGTCTGACAGCCAAGGAGCAGGAGAAGTCTTCCTGCGTTTAGTGGACAAAGGGCAGAGAAGGTCCATGGTTGAGGAAAGAGAGGAGAGAAAAGTGTCTGTAGCAGAGTCCAGAGGAAGGGAGGAAAAGGAGTCATGGTCAGGAAGAGAAGGAAGAGTGCAGGAAACTACAGAGGAAGGGGAGACAGAGTGGAGGTTACGGCGGGTGAGAGAGAGGTGCTGGGAGTTATGCTTAGGCAGGACAGAGAGAGTGATAGTGAAGGATACCAGGTGATGATCGGAGATATGAAGTGGGGTAGCAGTCATGTCTGTAGCTGGGGAAGGACGACTAATTGCTTCCATGATTTGTACTGAGGTCTGGGAGAGAGCTTGTGTGAGTGTTGAGATCTAGACCTGGGTTTAGAAGTTATAGATCTCAGTTTGGACCTGGGAGATAATCTCATCATCATAGAAAAGGGAAAAGATGTATACTGCACATAAAAAGCCACTATATGGCCAAAAGTATGTAGACACCTGACCATTACACCAATACAGTCTCCTCTTAAAGTATTTGAAAGCCAAGGCCAATTGTTTCTGCTATAAACTAAGACAATTTGGGATGGAGATTGAAAGATCAGAATGTTTTAGCTTCCATATCCTGATATTTATTTCTTAGAACATGGTACTTTTAGTTGCAGACCATCTCATAAGCAATCACTGCTCAAAGCTGTAACAGTTGTAGTAATTCTCCTCCTGGCCCCTAGGGGAAGTCAGGGGCAGTTAGCTTTAAGGACGATTATTAAGATCAGATTTGCAGGAAGTGTGTTCCTGTTTTCCTGTATGAATAGTCTCTAGTCTATATTCTGTATTAGCTCACCTTTTCATACCTTCCATCTTCACAAAGTTTTGTGGGATGATTGAAATGTGATGTTAATTTGTGCCTTGATGAAATGGCATGTTCATTAACATTGGGAAAAAGAAGGTGGCTGATATATATATATATATATAAAATGATGTTTATGTTCTTTGTCAGTGCTTGGTTTATTTTTGGTTTGTGATTCACTTTTGAGATCCAAAGATATATTTAGTATGAAGTAGTCGAGTGCAAATCAGATGAAAAATTGGCTGCATTTCTCTTTAAATTGGTAGACTGAATGTTTCTGTAGACTTCTGAATACTCATAAAGTGATGGCATGAATACTCTTAAATACAAACCTGATTTCTAAATGCTCCAAAACCCATGAATGAAAACCCTCTGACTAAAAAATCTTCCAAAAGCCCAAAATAAATGCCTCAGTGACCATCATGGCAACAATCTAACAACAACTTGCCTAAAAACACCCTAGAACAGCATAGCAAAACTCTAGCAACTAACCGAACAACCATAGCAACCACCATGGATACCATAGCAACCAACTGGAATCCAATAACAAACCTAGTAACGCTGAAGGATTCTACTGGAACACCACAGCAAGTGCCTAGTAACATCTTAGTAACCAACCAGCATGCCATAGCAACTGCTTAGCTACACCTTAGTAACCATCAAGAATATCACAGCAATTGACTAGCATCCACCTAGCAATGTTTACATCAGGAACTTGCTTAGTGCAATTACTTTACATTTTCCCTCAGAAAACTTGTTCTTACTATTTTTCTGTTGATTTTCCAGATGAAAAACAGAACCAATTTCAGAACATTCAGTCTGATTGGGAATGGTGTGCTTTTGATTCATCCTGCCAGTTATGCATAGCAACTGTTTGGATTCTGGGTTTTTTTAGCCAATTGAAATAAATTGAGGAATGTTCTGGTCCACGCTCCCTATTTCCTGTTGATTTGGATGAAGTGAAGTTAATTAAAAGCACACTACAAACCAGCCACAATGTGGAATACAGCAGCAACTTGTTAGCAACTGTCTGAAATACCATAACGTCCGAATAAAAACAGACTAGCAGCTCTCTGGGATAGCAGAACCACCTGGAATGCCATAGCCACCACTTCTCACACACTAGCAACCACATGCAAGATCAGATATCCACCAGAGCGCCACCTGAAGTCATGCTATCAAACACCTTGAATAACAGAGTAACCACTGAGCAACAACTTATCATCTACTTGAAATGCCATAATTCAATTCAATTCAATTCAATTTTATTTGTATAGCGCTTTTAACAAAGAGCATTGTCTCAAAGCAGCTTTACAGAACATAAAAAAAACAATAAACATACAAACAAACAGTCCTAGATGTTAGACAAAATTTTCCCTAGTGAGCAAGCCTGAGGTGACTCAGGCGACTGTGGCAAGGAAAAACTCCCTCAGATGGTATTAGGAAGAAACCTTGAGAGGAACCAGACTCAAAAGGGAACCCATCCTCATCTGGGTGACACACGGAGAGTGTGATATGAACAATGTCCTTTCTGCATTAGTTGTGTGATGCAGATACAGCATGTGTAGAATGTTGTGTGTAAAATGTCCACATAGGGTTGGCAGTGCTGCTTTGATTACTCCAGTTCTCAG
Source organism: Hemibagrus guttatus (assembly GCA_033459395.1). Classification (NCBI taxonomy): domain Eukaryota; kingdom Metazoa; phylum Chordata; class Actinopteri; order Siluriformes; family Bagridae; genus Hemibagrus; species Hemibagrus guttatus. The sequence continues at coordinate 1,166,517 of JAUCMX010000030.1, read as the reverse complement.
AAAGCAGAACCCGGCTGGAGCTGGTCCATCTCTGAATGCCACCGGAGCTGGCACAATCTCTGTGTGACTCGGGGATGGGTAGAAGAAGGGAAACAAATGGAAAGGGATTAGCGTAGCTGCTATTCATGATATTAGGAGGCACTAGATGATGATGTGCATCTAATCGGATGTATTGGAGTACAAAGTTATGGGATTTATTAGGTGTATGCCTGGCTAAAGAGATATGTCTTTAGTCTACGTTTGAACTGGGAGACTGTGTCTGAGCCCCGAACACTGTCAGGAAGACTGTTCCAAAGTTTAGGAGCTAAATATGAAAAAGCTCTACCCCCTTTTGTAGACTTTGATATTCTGGGAACTACCAGAAGTCCGGAGTTTCGAGATCTTAGGGAGCGTGATGGATTGTAATGTGTTAGAAGACTGGCTAGATACGTGGGAGCTAAACCATTTAGAGTCTTGTATGTAAGAAGTGCTAGTTTATAATCAATTCTAAACTTAACAGGTAGCCAGTGCAGGGATGATAATATTGGGGTTATATGGTCATACTTTCTTGACCTGGTAAGGACTCTAGCAGCTGCATTCTGGACTAACTGTAGCTTGTTTATTGAGGATGCAGGACAACCACCAAATAACGCATTACAATAGTCCAGTCTGGAGGTCATGAATGCGTGAACTAGCTTTTCTGCATCAGATACAAATAAAATGTTCCTAAGCTTGGCGATATTTCTGAGGTGGAAGAAGGCTATTTTTGTAATATCGGAAATATGTTTTTTAAAGGACAAACTGCTGTCTAATATTACACCCAGGTCTTTCACTGTAGAGCTATTAGTAATAGAACATCCTTCTAAGTACAGGTTGAATTGTGAGAGCTTCTGTGTACTGGTTTTTGGACCAATCAGTAATATCTCCGTCTTATCAGGATTTAGTAATAGAAAATTATCAGTCATCCAGTCTTTAATATCTTTAATGCACTCTGTTAATCTAGACAGTTTAGATATTTCATCTGGTTTTGATGAGATATATAACTGTGTATCGTCAGCGTAACAATGGAAACTAATCCCATGCCTTCTAATGATGTTGCATAAGGGAAGCATGTATATTGAGAAAAGCAGAGGTCCTAAAACTGAACCTTGTGGGACCCCATATTTCACTGGCATTACACTGGACATTTCTCCATTTAAATCTACAAAATGGTATCGATCAGACAGGTAGGATCTGAACCATTTTAATGCCTGTCCCTGAATACCTATGTGATTTTGTAAGCGGTCTATGAGAATGTTATGATCTAAAGTGTCGAATGCAGCACTAAGATCAAGTAAAACTAATATTGAGATGCAGCCTTGGTCCGAAGCTAAAAACAGGTCATTTGTGATCTTAACTAGTGCAGTTTCTGTGCTATGATGGGGCCTGAAACCTGACTGAAATTCTTCAAGGATATTGTTTTCCTGTAAGAAGGAGCATAATTGAGTAGACACAACCTTTTCTAATATTTTAGATATAAAGGGAAGGTTTGAAATCGGTCTGTAATTTAATAAGTCATTAGGGTCTAGTTTAGGTTTCTTAAGAAGAGGCTTAACAACTGCTAGCTTGAAAGGTTTAGGGACGTGACCTAAATATAACGAGGAATTAATAATGTTGAGGAGAGGCTCTCCAGCTGTGTGTATCACTTCTTTCAGTAATCTAGTTGGAATTGGATCTAACAAACATGTTGTTGAATTAGCCGTGGTGATAAGTTTATACAGCTCTTCCTGCCCTATACCTGTAAAGCATTGTAGCTTTGAATGTGGAGCTTTAGGTTGGACTAGATTACCGGATGCTGTCAAAGGTTGAACATCCATTATTTTGTTCCTGATACTATCGATTTTGTCGGTGAAAAAGTTCATAAAGTCCTCACTATTAAGCTGTGATGGAGTACTCTCTTCAGATATCTGATGTTTTGTCAGTCTAGCCACTGTACTAAATAAGAATCTGGGATTGTTTTGGTTTATTTCTATAAGTTTGCTCAAATGCTCAGCCCTAGCAGCTTTTAGAGCCTGTCTATAGTTAGACATACTGTCTTTATACGCAATTCTAAAGACTTCTAATTTAGTTTTTCTCCATTTTCGCTCGAGGTTACGGGTTGCTCTCTTGAGGGCGTGAGTGTGACTATTGTACCATGGTGCAGATGTTTTATCTCTGACCCTTTTTAATCGGATGGGAGCAACAGTGTCTAGTGTGCTGGTGAAAATAGTGCCTATGCTGTTAGTTAATTCATCCAAGTCATCTGTATTTAGGGGTCTGGTGAGAAGTTGAGACAGATCCGGTAGATTACTTGTGAATCTGTCTTTAGTGGTCGGGATAATAGTTCTACCGAGTCGATAACGAGGGGAGACGTGTCTAATATGTTCTACAGGTAGAGTGTACACTAAGAGGTGATGGTCTGTGATATCATCACTTTGAGGTAGAACAGCTATATCAGTGACATCTGTTCCATGTGATATAACTAAATCTAGTGTATGGTTAAAACGATGAGTTGGTCTAGTAATGTTTTGTTTAACCCCAAAAGAATTTAATAAATCCATAAATGCGAGTCCTAAGGCATCATTGGAATCGTCTACATGAACGTTAAAGTCTCCTACAATCAACACTTTGTCATAATTAATCAGTAGGTCTGAGAGTAAATGTGCAAACTCTTTAAGAAAATCGGCGTAGGGCCCCGGGGGTCATAACAGCCTAGTAAACACAAGGAACAGCAAAGAAATACCATAGCAACCACCTGTAATGCCATGGCCACCTACCCAGATGCAGAGAACCAACTGAATGAACATTTCAACCACCTATGATACAATACCAACCACCTGGAAGCACCATAGCACCTACCTTGCACAGTTCTAGCAACTATTAAGAATATCAAAACAATGCTATATTTGAGCAACGAACATCAATGCAGCCTTTAGAAGAAGTCATGCAGGTTTGCAGAAAGATCTTTGCAGAAAGTCGGAGGAAACCAAGTAGACGGGTCTACAGGAACAGGTAATTTTTGGGGTTAATTAGATGAGAAGGTAGGTCAGACCAGTGTGAGACCAGGTAAGACCAGTCCCACTTTCTGCTGCTCCAAGGATGGACCCTTACCAGGTTGAGTCAGGGGGAGTGGATGGGTCTGTTTACATGACCAGGATGAGTCAAAGGGTGAGGGTGAGGTCTGTGACATTGAGCAGTCTATGAAGGTTTCTCTACTGCATACAAAACAAAACATCTCATGGTACATCCTTTCAACATACTTGGTGTCTATCTGTCTGGTGTCACCAAGAACACCAGTCTTTTGGTTGATAAACATCAAATAATTTTCTGTAAATAAAAAAGTACACATGCATCCCAGCATAAGCAGACTGATTTGATCTTTTTAATAACCATCATTCAGCATTTTGGTCATTTCTTAATGAGTTATATAATGCAATAACCTGTCTTGCTTATAAACACTTTATACAGTTTGACTCCAGTTAGTAACATAATCAGGAATTAAAGTATATAGGTCATATGCGCATGAGAATATCTCCAGCAAATGACATAACAAATCGTTAGCAAAGGGCCAGTGAGAACCATGTAAACATTATGATTCAAGAATAAAAATTTATACAGGACACACAATGGACAGTAATTGCATAAGTGGACACATTGAACTGTGGAGGAACACAATGTATGGCCTTCAAGTTTTACCCTTTTCATCAGCATAAACTTTCAGATAAAGTGAGGGAGTTAAAGGGAAGGACTTGAACATTTGCATCAGTTTTTGGCTTGCAGTTTACTTTTATACTGCCGTTTAAGTAACTGTCTCTTTTGGGCGAGTCTTCAGTGGTGGTTCTGTGGCACTGGTTGCAGTGGACACTTCTGTCAAACATGCAGGGAGCCATCTTAAGTTTATCACTGTAATCTTGCACCTTGTTTTTTAGGTGGTTAAATGTTGTGTCCCCTGACTTATTTGTTCCATCATCAATCACACAGTCTCTGGGTGTCTGAGGTAACATGCAGCACTGAACTGTGGAAAGCTGAGTGTGGGCTCGAGCTCTGATGGCATCAGGTGGACCTTTGGATGGACTGGTTGAGTGGGATTCATCAGGTCCTGAATCACCAGGTGGGTGGTCTGGGGACTGATGGTGCAATGCGTGCATACTACATCCCCGAAGGTAGCAGCCATGCTTTTTGAGAGAGCTAGTTCTTGTAGATGGTGCCTGGGAACACTTGTGGAAATGGGCAGGAACGCAGCGGACATTGTTCACCTCATGATTGGTAGATGTGTGCATTGTATTTAATGTTGAGTAGATGCTCTGATCTTTGGCTACATGATTACCAGTTGAGGCAAACTGTGAAGCTGGGCATGGACACTCTTTATCTTGCATACAGGTGTGGTGATGGGGCCACTGTGTGCTCAGTGTGTGCTGGGACAAAAAATGACCACAGGTACAACCAGTATTGTAAGAGTAATTATGCAGATATACAGGATCTGTGTTTGCCATGCCATTAGGTTCAGAATTTTCTTTTGCACAGTTGTTTTTTAACTGACAGCAAGATACATGTTGAGGAGCACTTTCATTGGTTAGTTGACTACATTCTTTTTGGACCTCTGTTTTTTCTATATTTCCAACATTAGTCGCTAACGGCTCAAGTTCATACTCCACCACTTGTCCCCTGGTATCTGACTGGTATTTGCTTGTCTGGCAAGGTTTTCCTTCACAGTAAGCAGACGACGAGTTAGAGGAACCTGCTTTAAAAGCATGACACTTCGCAAACAAATTAGGCATTGGAATCTGTCCACAAGTGCCCTGTGGACCAATACAATGACACATGCACTGAAAAAAGAAAGTAGAAAAAGCCCAACTGATACACATGATTAGCATCAGAAATGTGCCGAGCTGGGTGTAAGCCAGTACTGTGGATGGCATCATCATTGCTCCAGCAACAAAAGTGGTAAGAGCTGCCATGGCAATCGCAGAACCCATTCTACTCAGTGAAAAAACCACCTTCCCTTCCCTGTCGGGTTCTGGAGCAAGACGGTACGCTACGCCATAATGTACTGCAAAGTCCACTGAAAGCCCTACAGCCACAGAGATGGTAACAGACTCCAGTATATTTAGTTCCCATCCCAAAAGCACCAATGATCCCACGGTTACAAAAATGGTTCCAGTTATAGAAATAATGGCATAAAGGCTGATAATGATGTTCCAGGTAGTCAGAAGCATAACACTGAAGGCGACCGCCACTGACAGTGCCATGGCAATAAGAGTTCCGTCAGACAGGCTATCCTGAAGGTCATAGAATTCCAAGTTGCTGACAAACCAACCATAGTTTAACCCGTCTGGAGCGTTCTTTAACTCTTCCTGGATCCAGGAATCCACCTCATGGTAAAACAGATGCATTTTTTCATATGCTAAGGTGAAATGATAGGTGCTATGAAATTCAAGCACAATGGCACGGATTGTATCGTTGATGTCAAATCTTGGTCCTGGTGTCTTACTGTCCAAATGATAGACAGTGTTGCGATCCAGCTCCATAATAGCTCGCTTGATGCACAGCTCGAAGACGTCCTGTTTGTAGGGGAATGTGGACTGACTGCAGCATGGGTAGACCCTAGCCTCATCGCAGTCTTGGTTCTCCATCCACTGCTTAAAGGTCTCCATGAAGCAACTGGTGAAATCTTGTTTATTAGACTGGAACACGAAGCTCTGGTTCCTAAGCTTCTGACAGAAGTTGAGAATCCAGACTTGGCTAGCGGGGCTGGCGATGTTAAAACTTGTATCAAGTGTCAGTTTGCCTTTATTTTTAGGGTTCATGGGATCACCACTGTCTATTGGAATAACACCCCATATTATGGTAATAGGCATGTGGAAATCTTCTCCGTGGTGGACACGTTCAAACATGAACAGTTTTTTGTATTCTGCATCGTAGCGTTCAAAAGGATGTGTGGAGCGGAATACTTGGAATTCCGAAAGCTCCAAGGAAGGCAGTTTTATTTTAGGGCTTACACAGACGATATACGCTCCAACAGCAGTTATGACCAGGAACCAAAAGAGCCACAGGTAGCGCAGTTTGATTACGATGCACGGCAGTACTTTTTCAAAGAAAATGCGCGAACACTCTGAGAGAGCAAACAGGCACTTGTTGGCATTCTGATATACGCTCTTCAAAAAGCTTGTGGTGTGATGTGGTGACCTGAAGCACATGAAGATGTTCAGAAGGTATCGCTCATGAAGAACCACTACAGCAGGTAACCAGGTTACCATCAGAATGTAATTGACCAGGATAGCAGTTCCGGCGTAGACGCCGAAGCAGCGGATGGCTGTGATGTTGCTGACGTAATTAGCATAGAAGGCTGCAGCTGTAGTGAAGCTGGTGACAAACATGGAAAGAGCTGCGTGCTGGAGTGTGACATTGACGGTTTCAGAGAGCTCGGAGTTTGGCTTGTCAATTTTTGTGTAATTCCAGACGTCGCATAAAACAAAAGCATCGTCTGCGCCGATTCCGACAAGGATAATTAACGCCGTGAGATTCATAAAGGGGAAGAATTCAAAATTGAAGACAACCCGATAAAGGACGTAGGAGATAATTAAGGAGCTGATGATGGCAAACATGGTCATGATGGTGATAAAAACAGACTTGGTGTATACACACATAACTACTAGTACGATCGCAATTGCTATCGCGGGATACATAGTATCTGTAAGAAGGTAATCCTGGAACAAATTGTGTTTGATGCCAAACTCTATACCCGTGATGGTGGTGATTCCATCTGTGGCGTTCCAGTTCTCAAAGTTGTCCAAATAAATGTTCATCATACTTTCACCTTTCTCCGTAGGAGAGAACAACATGCTGTATTTGAGATCAGGTGGGTGGAATTCAATGCTCTTCGGGTTAAGGAAATCCTTGTCCACTAAGAAATGTAGGATATGATATACAGCATTGTATTTGGTGCACTTTCTAGGGACACTGGCACACTTGAGGTCTTTCCTGCGTGTATTCACGTCCCAACACTCTGGACCTAACGTACCATTGTAATAGAACTTGGCACAGGAGCGCAGGATCTTTAAGGTCAGAGATGCATCCCGTTCTGTTATCTTTTGGCAGGACGACTTGTTGGTGAGCACAGCTATGTAGTTCCCAAGAGTCCAGCTCGGACAACAGGAGACAGACGTGGCACGCTGACACAAACTCCAGTACTGAGGATGGGAGCGAACCTGAGAAGAAGATAAACATTATGATTTTTAATGTGTTTAATTAATAAGGGCATGACTTACATCAGATATCAAATTCAACCTCTCATTTTCAATTATAGTGCTTTTCAGAAAAATTCACCAACCAATTAAATTTTTTTTAAACATTGCAACCAAGAATGCAAAAAGATTTAATAAGGCTTATTTGTAAAAAAAAATTGCATAGAAAGATTTCACCTCTGTCACTTTGACTAAACTTAGATGACTGTAGAGTGTGTAATTTAGCTTAATTAACCACAAAACCATTTTATACAACCAAATTTTAACAAGGGTGCCAATAATTTATCCTATAAACAAAAACTAGACTAGCTGCCAGACTTGCAAAGTAATTTTATTCCCTTATTAAAGAACTGAAATAAATTATGTCTAATAAATGAATCTGAATGTTCCGTTACTACTTAGAATCTAAAGGTTTTACAGACCGGCCTAAAAAAAATTCTACTTTCAGGAAAATAAAAATGCAATAAAAATAAATTCCAAAACTAAAGATCTAACAGATAAAACCTTCAAATGTTTTTAAACAGCTAGATTTTATCTCTAAAAGGTTGTGTATGAAATCTGAAAGAATTCAGATAGCAAGAAGAACGAGCAACAATTGGTCAGAAAGTCCGACTTTTATAATATACACCAGTCAGCCATAACACTGTGAGCAGTGAGAGGTGAAGTGATTAAGACTGAGTATCTCCTCATCATGGCACCTGTTAGTGGGTGGGATATATTCGGCAGCAAGTGAACATTTTGTCCTCAAAGTTGATGTGTTAGAAGCAGGAAAAATGGACAATCGTAAGGATTTGAGCGAGTTTGATGAAGGGCCAAATTGTGATGGCTAGACCACTGGATCAGAACATCTCCAAAACTGCAGCTCTTGTGGGGTGTTCTCGGTCTGCAGTGGTCAGTATCCATCTATAGAATCCTTTAAGTCCTGAAAGTTGCGAGGTGTGGCCCTTAGAGATCCCACATCACAACTTACAGGATCTGTTGCTAACTGTCAGGCCTTTGGTATCTAGTGCTCTTTTAGTGCTCCTTATAGGGCTCCTCAGATCCCCGATCATCATCGGAGGGATGAAAATACACTGAAAAGGACAAAACATAAAGGGAAGTTCGAAAGGGAAACTCGGAACTCGGAACTCGAAAGGGAAACTCGGGAGGGAAACTTGGGACTCGAAACAAAAACAAAGAGAAGGAGAAACTCCCGAGGAGAAGAAGGCAGATCCCGAAGCCCGAGCACAAAACAGAGACAGCACCAAAGGCCCACCCGAAAAGCCAGCCACATAACCTCTAACGCCGACTACAGACAATTAAAGACCCCAACCGAGAAACAAAGACACTTAAATACCCACACCCGAACGAGACACATGTGAAAGCAATACACTAATTGCACAGGCAAAGGAGCTTCACGAGGACCTCTAGCGTCCAAAAACAAAACAGCCCAGAACCTCACAGCTAACATCTTGGTGCCAGATACCACAGCACACCTTCAGGGATCTAGTGGTGTCCATGCCATGACAGGTCAGCAAGAGGGAGACCAACACAATATTAGGCAGGTGGTCATAATGTTATGCCTGATTGTTGTATATTAAGTATAATATTACATAAAGTAAGGAACATCAACAGTTATAACAGAACCCAAGAATTAAAAACAACAACACATACCCTGGTATTGTCGAAATTGCACATGGATTTGATGGCGTTTATATTCCACAGGTTCTTCCCGTCAGCAGAGGTGAATACAATTCTCGAGTAGCTGTCACCTGTTAGAATCCAGTTAGAAAGAATTACTACATATGGAACGTTCTATAAACCCCAGGTAATGACCAAGAGCCTGCAAAAACATCTGGATATCTCCTCATGCATGTCCACATGTACATGCCAAGACCTTTAAAAAGAAACATCATGCAATGATGATGTCCTTCAGCTGCTCCCTGTTGATTTGGCACAGGCTTTGGCATCGGATGCCTTCCTGTTTTATCCAGGCTTGGGACCAAATGCTGAGTGGCTGAATTTTTCCCAGCTTGGGAATTGAACCTGGGCCTCGGGCGGTGAGAACCTGGCTCATGCTGATGAACCAGCATGAAATCCAAAAGTTATGTACAGTTATGTATAATGTATTATTTGCAATAGATTCCCACAGACAAACACAAATTTTCCCAGGAACCTTCTTACCAAGCTGGAACTGGTTCTGAGTTACTAGCACATTTTACTGCTAGCAGAGGACAGAGGTTTATTTGTTCCTTTGTGGCTGAGTTACACTCTGCAAGTAGTCTCGCTCTTGCAGATGGCTTCTGAAAGCTTAGAGATAAATGTAGGAGAAGTGTTGCATGAAAGATGTTGGTAATAAACAAACACACTAACTGAGGCAGGAAGGAATGAGAGGTGGTTATCTCAGATCACTTTTAACTGTGCTTATGTTATGATGGTATAATGATGCTTCTTATGTTCACAAGCAAGAAAAAAAGTCCATTGCACTGTATTTACTGCAAACACTGTGTGATATGTGTGTGTGTGTCTTTGTAGGAAGTCTTGGCACACATCCAGACACAGGAATAAAGGTATCCAGGTGTTTCATATTACAAATGACATGAATATTTACCTGGAACATCACAGAAGAAATTGTCTTTACTGAAGTCCCATTCTGCTTGTCTTTTATCTCTGTCCAAGTGATCATCTGACCATCTTTCATCTTGATGACTGAAACCAAAAGGGAAAGAATGTCCACATATTTGTGCATTCATTTAATGAACAAACTTTGCTAAAGAGTAATACATACATAGATAATACACAGATAAACTGGATATCATTATCCAGCATCATACTGGATATCAACAAGTCCTGTTTTTTCCTCACGAGGAATTGTGTGTCTCAGTGCTCGAGGTGAAGCAACTTTCACTCGCTCTATTAAAGATACTGTTTAAATGCCCAAAAAACATGGTGTAAGCGGTGTTTAAACATGGTGCTGGTTGTGTTTTAACCTTCTTGCCAAAGGATAGCTTCCTTGGCTGGTTTCAAGGTAAAAATGCCACTAAGCTACATGCTATATGTTCTACATCCCCAGGTTATGGGACAGGAGAATGCACGTCGCTTTGTTTCCCTCACAACCGTAAGAGCTGTCTGTGCTAACAGGGTAAGAGTGTGTGTATCCCTCTATTACCCTTGTGCTGCCATCTCTACCCCCAATAGCTGGAGGCTCCAATCCTACCTGCCCCTGTATGTGAGCTATGCAAAATGGCGATACAGCAAGCTTGACTCCATCTCTGAGGTTGACCAAATCTAATCACACGTCTAACCCTAAACAACCTGCTAAACCTTTTTGCGGTGTAGCAACACTTCTCGTTTTGTAGCTCTGTGTTATGTTGTCTTCTGTAGCACCAGGGTCCTGGAGAAACACTGTCTCCTTTCATTATGGACTGCATCAGCTATATATGGCTGAAATGACAATAAAACCTTCTTGCCTTGACTTGACTATGGCTCACGTCCTTCTGAAGCACTCCTGATACACTATATTGCCAAATGTTTTGGGACACCCTTCCAAATCATTGGATTCATGTGTTGTTTTTCAGGGGTTGGACTGCACACCAGTGCACAAAGCAAGGTCCATAAAGACATGAATGAGAGAGTTCAGTGTGGAGGAACTTGACTGGCCCGCACAGAGTCCTGACCTCAACCCCATAGAACACCTTTGGGATGAATTAGAGCGGAGACTGAGAGCCAGGCCTTCTCGTCCAACATCAGTGCCTGACCTCACAAATGCGCTTCTAGAGGAACGGTCAAAAATTCCCATAAACACACTCCTAAACCTTGTGGAAAGCCTTCCCAGAAGAGTTGAAGCTGTTATAGCTGCAAAGGGTGGGACAACTCCATATTATGGAGTTCATGTGCATGTAAAGGCAAATGTCCCAAAACTTTTGGCAATATAAGTGTAGCTTCAAGTCTGAGCCCCGTTTATGGTGTTCAACCCAAGAAACAGGAAGATGTGGTGATTTACCAGCTACCTCATTCAGAGGAGTCCACTTTGGAGTTTGATCAAAGCTTTGCTTTTGACAGCAGGGAATAAATTAAAGTAGACCAACCAAACGGCACAAATAGGTTACCAAGGACCAAATCAAATGTCCTGTCCTGTCCTGTCAGTGACCCCAGTCATCAGATCCATAGCATATGGAATCCTGTAATGTCGCTGATGCCACTTTGAAAGTATACAATGGATCCAACTGGCAGGGCACTTCAGGGCTGAAAGCATTGTCCTTTTGGCCATCACTACACCAGATCAGTGGGTGCTGATGGTCTTGTTGCTAGGATACAAAAGCCAGTTAAAACATGGTATTTCTAGCTCCATGTGTGTTTTCTTGATGCCTTCCAGGCTCCCTGATGACTGGATCTCATGTTCGTACATGTATCTTGAAGCTCAGTCTCACATTTATCAGTTTCAGTGAGTACAGTAACCAAGCCTGTAATCTTTCCTTCACAGTCCCTCAAGACCTTTCCGTATGAATGCATACAACATGCTGATCTTAACATTAGTGTAATAAAAGACAGCTGTTTTGCTGGCAATCATATCAGTCAAAAGGGTGGAGTAATTACATACTTCAGCAATGAGCATGTGCTGGTCTTCAAATAATTCACAATTTTGGCAAACTGTGCTGGCCGAGCAGAGAATAAACAAACTTATCCCAAACAGTCTACAGTCTATTTATGTTTAGCTGAACCAAGCTGTGAGACTTCAGGCTTATTTACAGGCTTCTAGGTGGCAAAAGAGCATGTTTAACTCTTCTAAAATTAATGATGTGTCAACGAGTGGAGCACTGTTCAGTTTAATGGGGAAAGGAAGTTAGCAGTTGCTTCTACTTGAACACAATAAAAAGGGCTTGTGGCCTTTGATTCACTGGAACTGACCAGTTGTTCCCTTGTGAAAAACAAACTGGAAATCATTTAAAAATACTTTATGTCACAAAATACAATCCACTGCACAAGTATTCATCATGTGCAGTGTTATAACCTGGATATAAGTCAGTGACCAGATAAGAAGGTGCAATCAAGCCCTCAAGCCTGAGCGTTATAATGCTCATGGAAGAGCAAAACCAAGAAGGAAATTATTGAAAAAAGCAAAGCATGGTGTCATGTAGTGGAAAAATCATGTGGTGGACTGCTTTTCTGCAGGAACTAGGAAACCGCTCAGCGTTGAGGGCAGGACGTATGAAAGCCAAATTATTGTGTAATCCTAGAAGAAATGTGTTCCAGTCTGTAAGAGACTTGAGGTTCACCTTCCAGCAGGACAACAACCACTGTTAAAGCTATGCAACAACCTGAACATGTTAGAAACTCAAAATCTGACAACAAGTTTATCAGATCCAGATGTGGGCACAGCTGTCAGGGACACAGCTCAAAGAAACTGCTGCTATAGTTGAAGCAAGTAGGTGGATAATAGGTAAAGCCACACATGTCTCTTCTCTTGTAATTATTCTGCCCCTTCAGACATTAAATTAAAGTATTAAAAAATCTCAGTGAAGTATATTCAGTCGATTTCAATTCCAGGTTGTAAACATTACACAATAAGGAACAGTTAAAAAAAAAAAGGAAAAGAAAAAAAAAGAAATAAAAATAGAGGGGGCTTTGGGAGTTACAAAACTTTACATATGTTCTTCATAAAAATGTCTGAGCTGACTCAGCTAACAGCTGAATAACAAATTATTTAAGTAAATAATAATTATTATTATTATTGATGCATCTCATTATTATATTATTATTATATAAATTATAATTAATTATATTATTAATATTATTAATTAATTATCCTGTGCCAATTTATTTTTAAGTAAAAAGTACCCAATTTTATTCCCCAACACTTCTTTTGTTACCTGTTTAGCAAATAATAAATGTAATATATTTATCGAACGACTTCAAATTGTGTTCCTCTATCACATTCTGACGTGTTGATTTTTACCCAAAATGCGAAGATTGTTTATATCTGTGGCATGGTACAGATCGTGTCATTCATTCAGGATTAGACACTAAAGAAACTTTTATAATATATGTATATATAGGCTTTTGTTTATATACTCGGTTACTCAGGATAGATGACATAAGGACACTGTTACCTTTTGGCCTGTTCGTCTGCGTATTTAAAGGGATAGTTAGCCAAGGTGGCTTTGTAGCCTGTGTTTTTCACCATGTTGTTCCAGGTCACAAGCCTCTGACCTATTGTAGTGCCCCGAGGTTCAAAGCCCTATGAAGATACACAAAAAACAAAAGGTATACGTTTCAGTATACGTTTATAAAACATCTCAAAAAACATCTCACAATACTACATCTCAAAAATATCTTTCTGATCATAAGTTGGAGTTCCTGCCAAGTACTACAGACCCTGGCTTTAATTTATGACCCTGTTCTTGGTGTATGTAAGATGGATGAATAGTTTGAGGAAGGATCTCTATTGACTTTTGATAAATTTTCAAGATATTATCTACCTACACTCTTGAGTTTTGCAAATTAAAAAAATACTTCCCTTGCCTCTAAACACTCATTATCAGTTATTAAGGAAATTCTTCTGAATCCTCCAAGTTTTCTATAAATCTCTATGTTCTTAAGATCCACGCATCACAGACCAATTTGGGAACGAGAGCTTGAGGTGGATATTCCAGAAGAGGAATGGGAGACAGTCTGGCTCCAAGCCATTCAGCTAAAAATCTTACACAGAATGCATATTACACGACATTTAAGACAGAAATACAAATCGACTCTCTGCCCTAAGTGCAAGTCTGATATTGGAGATTATACTCTATTAAACTGGTGCAGAGTTGTGGCTCAATTAAACATCATCATCGGTTTGGCTTTGGAGCTGGATCCTTTATCACTCCTACACGGTTTTCCTCGTAAGCTTATCTCTTATAAATATAAAACATGGCTTTTTAGCTTGTTAGATTTCACAGCCAGGAATAATCTACTGATGTCATGGATCAGCGATAAACCTCCCTCTATCAAAGGCTGGCACTAGAGAGATTACTCCTCTGGAACTCTTGACCCATATTATTTATTCTACAACTGATGCTTTTAATCGTATATATATGGACACCATAACATGACAGTATAAATGCATCTACCTGTGATATCCCGCGGTTTGGTATGATACAGTGTTCCTAGAGGTGTAAAGACGACTCATGTGATCTCCCCAGTTTCTATCGATTCAATTGTCCATTCCGATCCGATACGGTGTTCTGTGCTGGTCATCTTACGTATATTTTTGCTTTAGTATTCCCTTTTGTTGTAGATCAGGCAGCGTGTGTCTGTTACCATTCTGTATTGAAAGCTAAGTTTTAAAAATTCCAGCATTTCCAGGAACAGTCATGTTTAGCCCTGTTCTGTATACACACCTCTCTCATTTTTCAGGCAGATTTGCATTTTTCGAATGAAGAAGCTAAAGATCTTGCATGTGCTTTAATCATAAATAATCCAGTAATGTTCAATATATTCAAACCCCAAATGCATATTTAATATACACTTATATTGTCAAAAGTTTTGGGACGTCAGCCTTCACATGCACATGAACTTTAATTCAATTCAATTTATTTGTATAGCGCCTTTTACAATGGACATTGTCTCAAAGCAGCTTTACAAAAATAGAGAAACAGAAAGGAGAGGGAAAAAAAAGAATCATTAAATTATTAAACTATTTATCCCTAATGAGAAGCCTGCGGCGACGGTGGCGAGGAAAAACTCCCTGTGATGATATGAGGAAGAAACCTTGAGAGGAACCAGACTCAGAAGGGAACCCATCCTCATTTGGGTGACACTGGACAGTAAATAATGTAAATGTAAATAGTGACATCCCATTCTTAATCTGTAGGGTTTAATATGGAGTTGTCCCGCGCTTAAGCAGCTAGAACAGCTTCAACTCTTCTGGGAACACATTCTTAGGAGTGTGTTTATGGGAATTTTGCAGCTGCTCGGCCATGAAAACCCGTTCCATGAAGCTCTCTACACACTGTTCTTGAGCTAATCTGAAGGCCACATAGAGTTTGGAGGTCTGTAGCTATTGACTGTGCAGAAAGTTGGTGACTTCTGTGTGACCCTGTGATTTTACATGGTCTACCATTTCGGGGCTGAGTCGCTGTTGTTCCCAACTGCTTCCACTTTGTTATAATACCACTAACAGTTGAGCGTGGAATATTTAGCAGTGAGGAAATTTCACGAATGGACTTACTGCACAGGTGGGAACCTATCACGGTACCACGCTTGAATTCACTGAGCTCCTGAGAGCGATCCATTCTGTCACAAATATTTGTAGAAGCAGTCTGCATGCCTAGGAGCTGGATTTTATACACCTGTGGCCATGGAAGTGATTGGAACGCCTGAATTCAATGATCTGGAGGGGTGTCCCAAAACTTTTGGCAATATAGTGTATGACCATATGTGATGCAAACATATGGGTTCATATGGAAGGAAACTCACTTGTCCTGTGTTAAAGACACAAGTTTTATCCCAGAGAAGAAATAATTATATAATAATTCATTACAATAGTTTAATAGTAGACGCCACTCAATAAAAAATAATCCCATGTGAATAGAGCTAAGGAATAAAAATGCCAAACATTCAAAGTTAAATTTCACTGAATTTAATTCAACAACAGAAATATACAGGTAAAAAGTTTGTGTGCATTTCCAGGGGCTTTAAATCTGACATCAGCAGCTACATGAAGCCACTGGAGGAAACGAAGCAATCAGACATGCAGTATCAGCAGCAGCCAGGGGCAAGTCGAGGAGGTCTAATCTAAACATAACCCAGAAATGAGTAAGAACCCGAGTGGCCTCTGGGGAAATAACAGGACAGATCCTCCTGCTGTGAAGGAGAAACCTACAGTCAAGGCCAGCATTCCTCCATGATCTTCAACACAGCTTCTCTAACAAACTAGTCAAGTCCGATACGCAGCCTGTGATCAGTGGAAATGTCTGGTTTAAACCTTCAGCTCTACCAGCATTAATCTTCCAGTTTGCTTTCCTAATGAGTCAAAAAACATTCCTAAGAAGTTAATTAAAGCTTTCCTGATATCAGTCATCTTTGATAGAATAACAGAAATACAAACCAGTAACGGATCCGAGAAGTCCGGCAAGTCTGGAACAAGGACGCCTACTAAAGTGCATACCACAATGAGTACAGTACACACGCCGAGGACCACCACGGGCCAGTCTGCAATGAGCGCTGCGTAACTGGAGACGGAAAAAGGAGGCTTCGTTTACAGCACGTCATTACAGCAGAAAGAAAAATAACCCTGACATTGAATTCCAGCTTCAAATTAAATTAGATTACGGCCATTTTCAAGGAAAAGAAAAAACCCAGAATCATGTGAAGCATTCAGTGTCCTATGAAATGGACATGGAGCAGATTTTTACTCGTGTCTAAAGAGTAATAAGGCAAGCAAAGCTACGACCAAACGGGGAAAGAAGCTGACGCTAATTGGAGCAAATGGGAAGTAGCAATTAATAATAAACGAGTTTCGATGCACAGGGACGAAGATGATGAGATCTTACCTTTTGGGGAATCGAAATGGTCTTGCAGGGCTACAGGAGAAGAAAGACATTAAAATGTAGGTGTTAGACTCACAGCAACGGACGAGCAAAATCCGATCGGCTGCTACTTCAATTAATATTGATGTTAATGGCATTTTGGCGGACACATTTAGCATTTATAATACTGAGCAGCTGTAGGTTAAGGGTCGTGAGCACAGAGCTTCCATCACCCCATAGGAAGAGATTTTACTTATTACCACTGAACTGAACACCCAGGATAATCATGTATCCTGGAATCCTTTCAGTGTTCAGAGAAATAGTTATAAACAGAACTAGCATTCCAAGTACACACACAGGTAATCTGTGGTTCTGTGAGAAGATCACCAGGCTTGGATTTCCTACAGGAATCATTTCTGACACTGTATCTAACATGCTGAATATTAGAAATTGGGGGAAAAAGGCATCTTTTAGAGCAGAAGTAGTTTCAAATTCCAAGCCTGGCCCTGGATGGCCATAAACTACCACAGCTACTGCCTTTAATGTAAACAATCAGGATCTTGAGCTTTACAGATGAACCCCAAAGGTCATCAGCGTAGACACATAACAGAGTCTGAACTCAGTACAATAAGAATAACAGTGATTTTATTATCCGCTTTAAGTTATACAATCTACTTGAAAATGGTGAAAATTCAATTATTAGTAAAATTTAATCAATTAAAAAGCTAAAACAATACAGAAAATTGGAATATCCCTGTAAAAAAAAAAAAAAATCAAATTGATCTTTATTTACTTTACAGAGCATCACAGAACGGCACGTAATGATGACATCAACATGTCACTTCTTTGTTTTTTTTTAAATTATGATGAAAATCTCACAGAAATTCACTGAACATTCTGCTCAGAAAAGTAATCGCAGCCCAACCATCACTTAATCATCACATAATACTGACCAACGCTGTGAAGCCCAGAGATACACAGTAGAGCTGGAATATAACACTAATATTAGAAAACCAGAGAAAATTAAATAATGCACTACATACAGAAGTAGAAATCTAGAGATGTAACTGTTTAAATGAATGTCCAGATATGTTGTTATTTACAAATGTCCAGATTCTATGTATAAATGTGTCAGTTGAGATGGACAGTGTATAGTCATGAATGTTTTAATTGTCCAAGCTGAATATCACCTGTGGGGGGAGGACTGTTCTTGTGCCTGGCTGTTCTGGTGGTCAGTGCGCTGTAGCGCCGACAGTTTGAAGAGAAAGTGGGCGGGGTAAGAGGGGTCCAAAGTAGCCCTTTTTCTCACTCTGGACGTGTAAAGATCTTGGAGGTTGGGCAGAGGGGCACCAGTAATCCTCTCAAGTAAATTAAGTAGCCTTTATTATTGTACGAGCCCAACCCCTGAAAAACAACACCTGGATTCATTGATGTGGAGGGGTGTCCCAAAACTTTTGGCGACATAGTGTATGAGAAATTATATATGTGCCGAGTTTCGATGCTAGAATAGACGAACCACTAGCAGGAAAATTTTGTTTTCATTTTAATCAAAATGGTGCTGGGAAAACTGGAGTCAAGCATCAAACATTCCTGAAAACAGCGCTGTTATCTGTAAACCTCTGCGCATAAAGCGATAACCAAAACAAATATTTAATTCTAGTCAAGGAATCCCCTGGTCTGTTGATGATGAATTATTTCCCCTGAGCTGAACAAACTCAGAGCTGAATGAGGAGTGATGGAGTCAGCCAAGAAAAATGGTACACTAGATAAAGTCTTAAAAATATAAACCCACCACAGACATTTATCTGATTTAAAACCGGTTTTTACAATAAAGCAGCTCCATGAAGACTCCAGGAAGTGTCCTGTGACACAACCCCCACTGAACACCTTTGGGATACACTGGAGTCTCAACAACATCCCAAGTCTGATCTCACTAATGCTCCTATAGCTTGGAAAACCTTCCCAGAAGAGAAACATGGAGCTGATTAAAACAGCTGGAATCAGGTCAACTGGGACGTGTGGGGGTGATGGGCAAGGGGTACACATATTTTTAGCACTATGTTATATTTGATTTATTTCAGGGAATTTCTTCGGTGCCCATGTGTGTGTCTGGTTAAACACAAATAAAGTCCATCAGTTCCTTTACTCGTCTCCGATCACCCTGACCGGACCTGATCCTTTCCTGAAGCTAAAACTGAACAATGGAATTAATGAAACGTGTTTCCGTTCTGAAAAATGATACTGAAGTTATTCATCCCCCAAAATAACCGATTAAAAAAAATAATAATAATACAATATTTACTTTTGAATTATTAGGTGTACTTATAGCCTCTAAGTTTATGATTATATATATATATATATATATATATATATATATATATATATATATATATATATATATATATATATATATATATATATATATATATATATTTTTATTTTTTTATTTTTATTTAAATGTTGCTCAGCTCAAGGTCCTCATCATCCTGTCCAGAAAGACCTCCAGGGTCATTCTTGGGCAGATTTTAGTAAGAGATAAGCGAATGCTTTTGGCGCCTTGGTCTGTTTTATAATAGTCTTAATTTTGGATTTGAGAACTGAACAATTTGTTGATAACATTATCCTCATTACCTTAATATCATGATGCTGATGATCACTGAGGTTTTGCAAGAGAAATACGGCACAGGAATTTAATCGGTCCTGGAGACGGGTTCTTAAGGTGAAAATTTGTACTGGAATGAATTTTCTCATAAGCAATAATGTAAATGCAGATAATCCGATCCAGCCGGCCCAAAATATGACCAGTATGAAGTGTATGTAAACTGTACAGCTGCTTACAAAGAACTGACCCAAGCCGAGCATTCCATGTCAAGGTTCCTCACAGGAAGTCGTGCCACAAAGCTTGGGCTAAAAAATAGAACAGACCGCCCACGCAACCGATCTGTCAACAAAAAAACACCCCAAAAGTCACCTAGCAATGTTGGCATCATGGGTTGACTCTTTCAAAACAGCTTTCACTGAGTGAAAATAAGTTCAGTTGGCTTCCCCTGGCTTTCTACTGATGCTAACACGTTTTGAACGGCTCCCGGATGTTACACACGACTTAGCCGGCATTCAGGTCATTCGTATGCTAAAAATGCTTCGTATGCTGATGCAAATTTCTTCAAAATTTCAATTCTTAAGGCGTAAGGGAGGACATTCGCATGCGGAGGTTCTACTGTCTAGAGACCTTTGAGCTCTCTGACTTCTTATTCGAATCAGAATAAATGTGAAATACAGTTTGGTTTTAAATATCTCAGGACTATAAAGTGTGCTGATATCTGTGTGCTGATTGCACTTCCTCCTGATAAGAGGTTTGTACTGTAGCTGATCACCAGGTAATAATGACGTATGTACTGTCGATCTCGGGATCCAGAGCTGGGAATCTTCTGAACAGACCATCAGGATTAAGAGTCTGTAGAGATGTAAAGGGTTCCGTCGCCTTGAAATTACATTTATATAACATTACTCTAGAATCATAATAACCTATTAAAGCTAAGACTGCATTTGTGAATGATCTGGCTGAGTGTGTGTGTGTGTGTGTGTGGTGAACTGAAGACATGAGTATCCGATCCATGACTGACACCTTGTGTGACTCCTGCAGTAGAGCAGGGTGAGTAGAAAGTCAGAAAGGAGTGAGAAAGATGAAAGGAAATCACTCTTTCTAGCGGATCGGAGAGATTAGATAATTGGTGTGTAATTAGAATATTCATTAGGCTCGGCGCTAACACAGTAAAGTTAGTTTTGGTTGATTTTGGTGTGAAAAATTACATTACATAGTTATAAGGTCATGTTATAGTTTATAGCTACAGAGTCTATGAAGAGTTTATATAGAATCCAGTGTTCAATAAATCATTTTTTTCAAATAGTAAACAGTTCAGGATCCTCTGTGTGTGTGTGTGTGTGTGTGTGTGTGTGTGTGTGTGTGTGAGTGTGAGAGAAGGATTTAACAGACAACCAGTCTTTTACATGACTAATAAGCTCATTTCAATGATGTACATTAATAAATTCTACATTCCAGTCATTTGTTAAATATAAACTATTTAATGCTATTATTATTATTTTATTAGTTATTACTTTAACACTGAAACCAGTTCATAAATACAAATCAAAGAGTGGCCATTTATATGTACAAAACCTAAACGATTCCTTGAATGATTCTTTGAACAATTCCTTAAATGATTCCTTGAATGATTCCTTTTATGATTCCTCAGACCAATCCTATGGAGACACATGATCCATCATTTTTTATCTTTAGTTCTGTTTCCAGATGTTCCAGTCGACAGCATCATTTCAATACAGGAAGGTCTGAGTGCCATCAATAATGTCCCCAGTGAGGGCAAATGGGTAGTGACTGGGCAGCAAACGGAATTCAAATGTAAAAAAGGGTTAGTGAGAAACCTCCTGAGGTGCCTGCTGGAACTGCTCACCAACACATCAAATTATCTATGACTTTAAAGGCAGCAGTAACTGTATTTACCTCTATAAGCCGAGCCAGGTCACTGAACATTGCAGATCTTCTTCTTCTTTCGGCTTTTCCCTTCAGGGGTCGCCACAGCGAATCATCTCTCTCCACCTATCCCTATCTTCTGCATCCTCAACACTTGCACCCACTAGCTTCATATTAATTCCATCCATATACCTCCTCTTTGGCCTTCCTCTTTGCCTCCTGCCTGGCAGCTCCATGTCCAACATTCTCCTACCAATATACTCACTCTCCCTCCTCTGAACATGTCCAAACCATCTTAATCTGGCCTCCCTAACTTTGTCCCCCAAATGTCCAACATGAGCTGTCCCTCTGATGTACTCATTCCTAATCCTGTCCAATCTTGTCACTCCCAAAGAGAACCTCAACATCTTCAGCTCTGCTACCTCTAGCTCTGACTCCTGTCTCTTCCTCAGTGACACTGTCTCTAAACCATACAGCATGGCCGGTCTCACCACTGTCCTGTACACCTTCCCCTTGATTCTCACTGATATTTTCCTCTCACACAGAACTCCCCACACCTTTCTCCACCCATTCCAACCTGCCTGCACTCGCTTCTTTACCTCTTTCCCACACTCTCCATTACTCTGGACTGTTGACCCCAAGTACTTAAACTCCTGTACCTTCTTCACCTCTTCACCCTGTAACCTTACTGTTCCACTTCCCTCCCTTTCATTCACACACATGTACTCAGTCTTACTACGACTGACTTTCATTCCTCTTCTCTCCAGCGCAAGCCTCCACCTCTCCAGGTTTTCCTACACCTGCTCCCTGCTCTCATTACAGATCACAATGTCATCTGCAAACATCATTGTCCAAGGAGACTCCTGTCTGACCTCCTCTGACAACTGGTCCATCACTATAGCAAACAGGAAGGGGCTCAGAGCCGATCCCTGATGCAGTCCCACCTCCACTTTGAACTCCTCTGTCTGACCTACAGCACACCTCACCACTGTCCTGCTCCTCTCATACATGTCCTGCACCACTCTGACATACTTCTCTGCTACTCCTGACTTCCTCATACAGTACCACAGCTCTTCTCTTGGCACCCTGTCATACGCTTTCTCCAAGTCTACAAACACACAGTGCAACTCCCTCTGACCATCCCTATACTTCTCCATCAAAATCCTCAGAGCAAAAATTGCATCTGTTGTGCTCTTTCTGGGCATGAAGCCATATTGCTGCTCACAAATTTCCACTACCTTCCTTAACCTAGCTTCCACTACTCTTTCCCATAGCTTCATTGTATGGCTCATCAACTTTATCCCCCTATAGTTACTGCAACTCTGCACGTCACCCTTATTCTTAAAGATCGGCACTAACACACTTCTTCTCCATTCCTCAGGCATCCTCTCACTCTCTAAAATCCTGTTGAACAAACTAGCTAAAAATTCCACTGCTGCCTCTCCCAGACACTTCCAGACCTCCACTGGGATGTCGTCAGGACCAACTGCCTTCCCACTTTTCATCCTCTTCAAAGCCTTCCTGACTTCATCCTTTCTAATCTTATCTACTTTCTGTTCCACAGAGTTCACCCCTTCTACTCTTTTTTCCCTCTCATTTTCCTCATTCATCAGCTCCTCAAAGTACTCCTTCCATCTCCTCTGTACACTCTCCTCACTTGTGAGCACCCTTCCATCTCTATCCTTAATAACTCTAACTTGCTGCACATCCTTCCCATCTCGATCCCTCTGCCTAGCTAACCTGTACAAGTCCTTCTCTCCTTCTCTAGTGTCTAACCTAGTGTACAACTCGTCATATGCCTTCTGCTTGGCCTTAGACACCTCCCTCTTCACTCTGCGCTGTAACTCCTTGTATTCCTGTCTATTCTCTTCAGTCCTGTCCATGTCCCACTTCTTCTTGGCTAACCTCTTCCTCTGGATACTATCCTGAACTTCCTCATTCCACCACCAAGTCTCCTTATCCTCCTTTCCTCCTTCCAGATGACACACCCAGCACCTTTCTCCCTGTCTCCCTGATCACTTCTGCTGTAGTTTCCCAGTCATCTGGCAGCACTACCTGACCACCCAGAGCCTGCCTCAACTTCTGTCTAAATTCCTCACAACATTCCTCCTTTTTCAGCTTCCACCACTTGGTTTTCTTCTCTATCTCTGACCTCTTCTTCTTACAGACCATCAAAGTCATCCTACACACCACCATCCTATGCTGTCTGGCTACACTCTCTCCCACTACCACTTTACAGTCACTAATCTCTTTCAGATTGCCTCTTCTACATAGGATGTAGTCTACCTGTGTTCTCCTACCTCCACTCTTGTAAGTCACTCTATGCTCCTCCCTCTTCTGAAAATAAGTGTTAACCACAGCCATGTCCATCCTCTTAGCAAAGTCCACTACCATCTGTCCTTCAAGGTTCCTTTCCTTAATTCCAAACTTGCCCATCACCTCCTCATCACCTCTGTTCCCCTCACCAACATGTCCATTAAAATCCGCTCCTATCACCACTCTCTCACCCGTGGGAATACTCTCCATCACCTCATCTAATTCCCTCCAGAATCTCTCTCTCTCCTCTAACTCACAACCTACCTGTGGGGCATAACCACTAACAACATTCAACATCACCCCTTCAATCTCTAACTTCAGACTCATCACCCTGTCTGACACTCTCTTCACCTCCAGAACATTCCTCACCAACTCCTCCTTCAGGACCACACCTACCCCATTTCTCTTACTATCCACACCATAATAAAACAGCTTGAATCCTGCTCCTATACTACGAGCCTTGCTACCCTTCCACCTGGTCTCCTGTACACACAGTATATCCACCTTCCTTCTCTCCATCATATCAGCCAGCTCTCTACCTTTCCCTGTCATAGTACCAACATTCAGAGTTCCTATTCTCAGTCCTACACTTTTACCTTTCCTCTTCTCTCTCTGTGCACTCTCCTCCCTCCTCTACTTCTTCGACCAACAGTAGCCCAATTTCCACCGGCGCCCTGTAGGTCAACGGCGCCGATGGCGGTCGTTGTTAACCCGGGTCTCGACCGATCCGGTATGAAATTCGTACTGACGATTCGCATGGTTCGATTCGCATGGTTCGTCACTGAACATTGCAGATAAAGAAGGTTAAATGCACACTAGTGAATCCTCCAATCAGGACAACTCTGTTTCCTTCTTCAACTACAAGAATCCTGCAAATCTAATAACTAGTAAATTGCTCATTTTAGGTGGTGATGCTCACTATAAATTATTCACTGTATCCCACACACACACACACACACACACACACACTTCTAGCCAAGTTTATAAAGTGTGTGCTTGATAAATGGCACAATTGTAGGTTTTTAAGTTCTATAATTTTACTGTGAGTGAAGGTTGTGGTGAAAGTCTTTGAGCAGAAGGTCAAAATAAGAACCAGAGCATGATGAGTAGATATGCAAACATACAGATAGAAGGTTAAACAGTGTGTCCAGTCTGTCTCTCACCCTCGTACTGCCCGTCAACACGTCCGCTAACACACACCGAGAGCTTTTACCTGAACTGCAACTTTACCTGACGCATCAAATGCTATCTCAGAGTACAATTATATTGCCAAAAGTTTTGGGACACCCCTCCACATTATTGAATTCAGGTGTTGTTTTTCAGGGGTTGGACTCGGCCCCTTAATGCTTCAGCATACCAAGACATTTTGGACAATTTCATGCTCCCAACTTTGTGGGAACAGTTTGGGGATGACCCCTTCCTGTTCCAACATGACTGCACACCAGTGACCAAAGCAAGGTCCATGAATTAAAGCAGAGACTGCAAGCCAGGCCAAAATTTTTGGAACGTCTGCCTTTACATGCACATGAATGTAATATGGAGTTGTCCCGCCCTTTGCAGCTATAACAGCTTCAACTCTTCTGGTGTGCGTTTATGGGAATTTATGGGAATTTTTGACCGTTCCTCTAGAAGTGCATTTGTGAGATCAGGCACTGATGTTGGATGCTGGCTCGCAGTCTCCACTCTAATTCATCCCAAAGGTGTTCTATGGGGTTGAGGTCAGGACTCTGTGCAGGCCAGTCAAGTTCCTCCACACCAAACTCACTCATCCATGTCTTTATGGACCTTGCTTTGGTCACTGGTGTGCAGTCATGTTGGAACAGGAAGGGGTCATCCCCAAACTGTTCCCACAAAGAGCATGAAATTGTCCAAAATGTCTTGGTATGCTGAAGCATTAAGAGTTCCTTTCACTGGAACTAAGGGGCCGAGTCCAACCTCTGAAAAACAACACCTGAATTCAGTGATGTGGAGGGGTGTCCCAAAACTTTTGGCAATATAATGTACTGAGCTAGTCATTAACATGTAAAATGTTAGCATGTATGTTTTTATTCCATGCTGGAAAATCAGACATTAAGATCTGCAGATGAACCCATGAGGCATGACAGTGTGTGCATTTGCAGATGTTGTGTGTGTTTTGTTATTGAAGTCTGTGAATTTTGTAATACAGATGTGAATTTTGTTGTGTGTGTGTGTTTTGTACTCAGATGTGAATTTTACTAAGCTGAGAAATAGAGCGCTGTATGATCCACAGACACGAGTTCATGCTTTTGAGGAAGTTAAAGGTCACGGTCATTATAAAATACTTCTTATGACCTTCACAGCACCGAAAGGTCAGACTCCAGCATGTCCGAGTCTGTTCTGTCTGATATCTGCTGCTACGTCTGTTTCTATATTACTGGGAATAATGAAGAGTACAGCAGCTCTCACACACACACACACACACACACACACACACACACACACACACACTCCTGCTGAACATGATGCTGGTACCAGAACATATCTTAGATATCTACTCACTAAAATGTACTGGACTTCTGAAGCTTCTGATGTGATTAAATGGGCTGAAGAATGTTATACCTATATACCTACTGTCCAATTTAATAGGAACACCTGCTCAATTATACACTCAGCCAATCAGCTTGCAGAACCAGACTGCATAAACGGGCAGGTGGACATTATCTCATTTAACAGAGAAGAATAAAAATAAATCTGTTCACACATTAAACCAGAAATCCGTTACCTGAATGTAGTCATGTTTGGCTGGTTCTGGAAACGCTCCTGCCATTGGTGCTGCATGCAGAAACTGGGGGCCCCTTGGACACAGCAGGGGCCCATGTGAAGAGCCCTTCTCGAGTGCAAGGACCCCTGGAAAAGGCTTCTGTCTTGCTGTATCGCATTACAGCACTCAGGCTCTGGAAAAGGGCAACAAGCAGGAGAATGACATGGAAGAGATGCGGGTAACAGCTTCGGAGAACTGAACTGTGACAAAAAGGCTGATGATGGAGGCGTGGAGGACGAGGACGGTTGGACGGAGCAGTTCTGCTTGATGCTGGTTTGGCTCGGTGGATCCATTTTGGTCACTGTTCTGGCTTTCAGCTCCGTGTTCTCATTAGTCTCCGGTGTAGCAACAGAGATGGCAGGTTCACTGGGAGGAGCAGAACTCGTGCTTTGAGATACTCCACCGTTATTGAGTGGCAGAAGGTCATTGGCAGCCTCCGTCAGAGCCATGGGTTTCACCATTCACCTGAAAAGAAAGTTATATGCTTCAGTTTAGAGCTTTAAGAGAAAATTGCAGAAAATCTTGCTCCTATTATCAATACGAGACATAAATTATTACATACATTATGATTTATCAAGGTGATTTATCAAGGAGTTGAGATACAGGAAGTGATTCTTTCTCAAGTTTGCATGTTCTCCCCATGCTTCAAGGGCTTCCTCTGGGTTCTCCAGTTTCTTCACTAATTCAAAGACATGTGTTGAAGGCTAACTGGTATCTTTAAATTCTGTAGTGTGTATGTTAGTGATTGGTCATTGGGAACCATGGTGGTTAGTGAATGGTCATGGGGAACCATGGTGGTTAGTGAATGGTCATGGGGAACCATGGTGGTTAGTGAATGGTCATGGGGAACCATGGTGGTTAGTGAATGGTCATGGGGAACCATGGTGGTTAGTGAATGGTCATGGGGAACCATGGTGGTTAGTGAATGGTCATGGGGAACCATGGTGGTTAGTGAATGGTCATGGGGAACCATGGTGGTTAGTGAATGGTCATGGGGAACCATGGTGGTTAGTGAATGGTCATGGGGGGGAAACCCATGGTGGTTAGTGATTGGTCATGGGGAACCATGGTGGTTGATGATTGGTCATGGGGAGCCATGGTGGATAGTGATTGGTCACTGGGAACCATGGTGGTTAATGATTGATCAGTTGGAATTATGGTGATCTACTGTGAAGGAATGGTTTCAGATAAAAGAGATTTTGGAATGGTCCAATCAGAGCCCAAATCTCAGACCACTGGAATGACTTGGAGATGGCTGTGTACAAAAGCCTGGAGAAAGCAGGCTCTGTGGCTATCAAGATGGAAACATCACTTCCTCCACAGATGGAAAAAGGGTTCAGGTTAGGGCTAGGGTTAGAGGTCATGTAGTAATTTTTTTGTTTTACAATGAGATACTTGTCTAGAAGGGAGCAGTATTGTTCTTGAAAGGTTCCATCCTGGAACAAACTTCTCAGCACCTTGATCTACACACTGAGTCCTCAAAGAAACCTTTGATGATGTGATGAAAGGCATAAATCACTGTATTTACAGGCGTTATCGGAGTGTTTTCTGCCGTGTAATCAGCATGGCAGGACTCGTGACACCAAGAAGCACGATGCGGAACATAAATTACAAGAAATGCCATGAGCACCTGAACTTTTTTTTGCTGATGTGGTCAGGCTTCAAGGCAGACATCTTAGCTTTTTAGCCTTAATCATACACCTGTACTGAAGGGCATTAATTACACTATAATTATAGAGATGATGAGAGAACTCTAAGTGCTGCTGTTAAAAGCACCAGGTTCTTGAAACTAAACTGACAAAGCACTTTTTTTTCCCCTCTCTCTCTTCTG
Organism: Hemibagrus guttatus; assembly: GCA_033459395.1. Lineage (NCBI taxonomy): Eukaryota > Metazoa > Chordata > Actinopteri > Siluriformes > Bagridae > Hemibagrus > Hemibagrus guttatus. The sequence continues at coordinate 1,138,367 of JAUCMX010000030.1, read as the reverse complement.
AAATAACCCAGTTACTCCAGAACACTGTACTGTACTGGACTGGACTAGTAGATATGCAACACTGAATACACTCTGTTTACTGGGAGATTTTCCAATTTTTATAAGCATTTCCACTCTCTCTCTCTTCTCTGATCTCTATCAGCTGCTGCATTTCTTCTTTCCTATTTTCTTTACTTTGCTTTGGGTGTGTAATCATCCTGTTTGCATTGGATCTGCCAGTAATCCTGATCAGGAAGTAACACACACACACATACAAAAAAAAAAAAAAAAGAAAAGAAGGAACTTCTGCAATATTCCAACATGGTCAACTTTGACCTCGTTGGGTCTGCTGTGTGTGTAAAGTTGATCTATTATTCTTCTGTCATTAGTCATGGTTTCAATGATTTATGGAAGACTCTAGAATTAGAGATGTGTCCAGACACACACACGTACACAAGAGGACTAGGAATAGAAATTACTTTGGTAAATAAACACTTATTTTTGTCTGTGGAAGTAAAACCGAGTGGAATAAATGCTACCCATTTAGCAGCTCTCAGAGAACTGAAGAGCTTCTGACCCCAGTGTGGAGGCAAAAATCAGAAAAGGGAACACAAGCATCACTAAAAAATCTACACAAAAAGAGCCATAATAAAACAGGACATGAGTCAATAAACAAATCTACATTATGAGCTCTCCATTATTAACACACACTTTCTTTAAGCCCCGCCCCTTCCCCCCAATCTTATCCCTCAATCGGCGAGAGGAGAATGCTTCTTAACATAAAATAAAAGCAATCAATAAATGTATATTCAACGTATCTAACATTAGACATTAATACAGGCAGAATGTTTTTTCAGGTCCGGTCTAAGATGGAAAAACGCCGCCCACTGTGGACAGAATCCCTGACACAGCAGCTAATTATAGAGACGATGCTCATTTAAACTAAACGCGTATCTAAATGTGTAGTCTAACTCTGATATGTATTCACGTTGTGTGATTTAATAGTCGCTATATTACATTACACTGCCACAATATTTAGTAGTATTTACTTAAAAGACGATTACGTCACCAGACACGCCAACCTTCACGTGTTTAACGTCAGAGTGCGCTAGTACAGAGTTATCCAGACATTAGTACATTACGGTTGGTTATTTCTTTGTAATTTAATCCATGAAATGTTAGCATTGTTATCAAGAATTGTGATATCAAAGAGAAGAAGTATCACAAGCCCAAACTTATAAATGCTGGGCCTCATGTATCAAGCTGAAATCCTAACAAGACACCGATATCAGATAGCATATCAGGACACCGTTAGTTATATTCGGACCTTTGTTTGTGCCTTGGGTTGTTTTTAGGTAGCTTTCTTTTAATGTTTATGACTCAAACTAAAGTAAGATTGTTTCACAAATGGTGTTTATTTGTGAAAGAGCTTTCAAAATTACACCCAAGATTTGAACCATCTACCCATTAAGAGATAAGACTACTGTTATTCTTCACCACAAAAAATGTCTGAAAGTTTAATTACCCAGAATCGCTTTCTATCTTATTGTTCCATCGTTCAAAAGTTTCTAAAACTACACAGCCTCTGGTCAAACTCACGTCCGCTCTCATGCCAGGGTCAGATAGATCTGAAAGAAGCTACACTCACTTCCTAGCTTGCTAGCTAGCTCACATTGATTTGTACATTCCTGGTTCCAGTTAAATTAGCTTTCATATTTTAAGTATCGTATGTCCACCGATGGTGTCACTGACACTGCTGTGGTAAATATTTCCAACCAGGAAGTGGAATTTTACAGGTGGAGAGATACACACAATTATAGAAAACAATCTTGTTGTGGTTATAGGAAATACAGACACTTTTGGAACAAAAGCTCGACCAATCAGATTAGTGGATCACAATTAACTATAGCAAGGACCATAACATCACTTTCACAACTAGTTCCTTGAAAGCAGCGCTATAAATATTCTCCTTATAACTCTTAATACTGAATAATAAGAATGTGGGGGCGTGGCTAAAAAAATGACTGACAAGATGCCAATCCATATATATATATATATATATATATATATATATATATAAACAAACATTCCAAACTGGAAGACAGGTTTTTAAAATGTTTTTTTTAACCTAGGTAACAGATTACTTCTGAGGGAAAGGATTCAACTATTTTTATTATTATTTCTACATATTTGTTTTAGATTTGCAAATGAATAATTATTCCCGATTGTACCTTTAAAGACTTTGTCCCTTTCGTTAAGGCTGTTAGCTTGAAAAAGAGTGGGAAAAAACCCCGAGAAAGTTAATTAAATTAATTAATTAAAGCGAAGACGCGCATGTGCAGTTGTGTTGTGTTGTGTTGTGTTGTGTAGGTTACACAGCGGATTTCTGGAAGCAAGGATTCCTCTATAAGAAGGAGAAAAATCGCTCTCTTCCAGTCGGATTATTTACCTTTCAGGAGTCGACAAACTTTCACTATAAACACTGCAGGCGCTTCACAGCCGACTCCTCTGTTTTCTCTTTCTCTCTCTTTCTCTCTCTCTCTCTCTCTCTCTCTCTTTTCTTTTTTTTGCTGTAATAGTTACACTGTGGCACTGATCTTAAATATCACGACATGAGCTGAAGACGATACACAAATCGTTACCTGGATCTTTGTTGCCAGAAATAATCAGAGTTGAAGTTTTTTCTTGGTGCTGCTGCTGTTTTTTTCTGTCCAGCTTCTCGGTGCGGTCCAGGAGCAGCAGTAGAATTTTTTTAAAAATGCAGGATATGAATGATTGTTTTTCACATTTAAAGAATCCCACTAAGACAGTGACAATCGCACCGTGTGCTAATGTTGCTGTGAGGGGTTCAGAACACGTAGGCCCAACGACATTCCCTACAAGATTCCCCACTGCCCTGTGATTGGCTGACTACAGCAGCTGTATTTTCATGCTGCTCGGGAAAGTTCCTCTTCCCAACCACTGGAGTGACCGAGGCTACCCTGCTCAGGCGACACCCTCCCTCCTCAGTGAGAAGGCTTTCAGGCTCGTCCTTCATCTCCAGCAGCACGCACCTCCTCCTCCTGGAGCAGGGGGACACATGGAAGTACTACAATCCCGATCCCACCCACAGACACTGCCCTGATTGGGTGCAGGTCTCCCCGCTGATCCACCGGTATGTCCCCGTATGTTAGCCCGCCCCAGACGCACTCCCATTGGCTAGAGTGGCTGATGACGTCACGAAGGGGGAAATCTGAGAACAAGGAAGTGGATTCAGTAGTTTATTTGTAGTTCCATGGATTTCCCATCATTTCCACCACTTGTGTATGGTATATTCCTAAACCTAACAATCCAAGCCCATGGCATAATATTATTGATAAATATATTTATAATTATAAATGATTTAAAAAAAAAATAATATTATTATTAGTGTTTGTATATAGTTTGTACATTCTCATAATTATATGAGATGTTTTAATTAATTATGGCTCAGAAACATTTTTTATATGACCCCCACAAAAAACATAAAAATAATTAAATAAATTAAAAACACCATTAAATATGGTGGAAATTTTATTTTCTAGCAGTATAAGCAAACCACAGGATTTAAACATCACATACAATCGGTATAATTCTATGAATACAGCAATGTGTAGAAATTCATTTAAATTCTATTGGTACAGCACTTTGAACACTGAACAATGGCAGGTTTACAGATTCAAAATAAAAATTTTAAAGTTAAATAAATTGCTATATTTATATTTATCCCTAATGGGCAAGGCTGAGGCAGCGGTGGCGAGGAAATACTCCCTGAGATGATATGAGGAAGAAACCTCAGGAACCAGGCTCAGAAGGGAACCTCGTCCACATCTGGGTGACACTGGACAGTGATATTATACACAATGTCCTTTCTACAGCTGCATATAGTCAATTCCTTCCTTCCAAAGACATCAAATGTTCAATGAAGGAGATGCTGTATATGTGATATACTTCTTCATCCATTCATGCATCCTGTCGCTGTTCCTCAATTGATATATTGTAAATATATTACATATATTTCCACAGTCCTTTTCCAGTCGTCCAGCTGTGCCCAATGTAGCCTCAGATTCCTGTCGTTGGTTCAGAGGGATGGAACCTGATCCTCAGGGTTCCACATGCTGTGTGTTCTGAGATACTTTTCTGTTTACCACAGTGATATAAGCCACTTTTCTGTCAGATTGACCAAATCTGGCCATTCTTCTGTATCAATAATGTGTTCCTGTAATTAGTTTAATAGAAAACGTGATTCTTCGTGCACAGTAGAGGTTGAATTGTAACACTACAGAAATTGTTGCTTCAAAAATGTACTGATTAAAATACACTGTGCATCTGATAAGCTTCAGGGTGCATTAACTAACACTGGATTCAACAGGGTATGCTAGAGCTAATTTACAAAGAAGAGTGCAAAAGAAATGAGCTTCAGAGAAAGGTTTTGTTTCTCAACTGTGGAAGTCACCTTTCATGATGTTTTGCTTCACCTTTCATGGGATTTTTCTGGTGTCAACAAATTCAAATCAGCTGTAACACCCAAGTCTGGTCATTTATGGGTCAAGGGCCTTCATTAATATATACATGAGTGCATCAGTGTTTCTGAAACTGTTGTAAATCTTGTTTTATTTTGCACATTTACAAACATTTACACACAACTTTATTAAGCGATTGATATTAGGCCCAATGTATCCAAGAGTCAAGTTATACATTCTTTATACAATCATATGGGTGAAATTTTCCAAAAAAAAAAACCCTATAGACCTCCTGCAAGTGACTTGCAAGATGTGAACAAACACAATCACCAAATATATACCAAAAGCAAACATAGCATAAACATTTTATGATTTAATATTGCACAATTTTAAGACTAGATCAGTTTTGTGTCAAAGAAAGCCTCCAGAATAACTCTCAAGAGGTCACTTCCAGAGATAGCTACACTAATGCTGATTCATTTTTGTTTGTTTAGTAGCTGATGGTATTCTTCCTTCATTCGGTTTATGAAGAAGAAGTACATATAAGCTGTTTTTCTCAGTTCGGTACTAGCAATTGGTCTAAAATACTCAAATCACCACATATTGAAAAAAGGAGGTTGATTTCAGCGTTATGTAAAGCTGACCAATCACGTCTCAGTAGCCAAGCTGCAGTTGTCTGTCATGTGTTACTCCCAAAACCATGCACAAGTTATTTATATCACTATATCACTTCTCTGTAAGTAACCCCTTTTTTTTTACAAGTACACTGAAGGAAATGGATTTATGGGACCTTTTCCATCAGTATAAACAAGAGAATTATTTTGTCACCACGAGTCTCATCTAAAACAAGGCTTTCAGTGTGTTTTAGACGTGTGTTTTCCACTCTGTTGGATAGCCCTACACAGAATTTTACTGGTTGTAGATCAAATTTGAGCTGCTTTGTAGATGAACAAACACTTGGAGCATCTCAGAGAGCAGAAATGGGTTTGATATCAGCATTTACTTAAAAGGTAAATGTTGTTCCAAAACTTTTGGCAATATAGTGAGTAATATCCGATTATTAACAGCTTCAGCTCTTTCTTATCATTAATCACAGATATGTAGAAAAATAACTTGACTTACCTGCCAAGGTAGATATATTGTTTTGCTGACCACAATTCAGACAGTATAGTTTCATAGTGTGGCATCGGGCATGGTTTATCTGGGGGTTTTTTTGTTTGTTTTTTATGAAAGCAGTGGCTGAGATAATGAATAAGCATCCTCCTATGTATAAATAACAATGCTCCATTTTTATATCATAAAGTGAGTGCTGAATGCTGAGCAAATCAGTGTCCCCTGACAGCATTCCACTCAGCCCGTGGGTGTGTTTGCGGGTGTGTATGAATCTGTGTAGTATTTCAACCCACGCAGAACCGAGACCGCAAAATAAATTAACACCACACTGTAAAAACTGTCTGTGTCTGAGATCAACAAATCCTAAGCTTGCACCTACAAGGAAGGAGCTGCTATGACGATCAGAACTTTCTGGAACATTAAAACCATGACACATTTCATATGTTTTTTTTGTTTTGTTTTGTTTTTTTCACATTATACAGAACAGAAAAACACAAATAACTAACCCCCATCCTCAAACCGCCAGACATACAGACAATATATATATATAATCAAACGTCTGTAAAGAAAAATAAAAAGCATGAAGTAGACATATATACTACAAGTTCCCAGTTTACACTGCCAAGTTGTCTTCAAAGTTATGAAAGGCTGCCAGATTTTATAAAATGTCCCGATAGACCCTCTGATTGTATGTCTAATTTTCTCCAACTTAAGGTGGCACATGACTTCCCTTATCCATTGGCTATATGTTGGTGGAACAGTGTCCTTCCATTTAAACTGTATCAGTTTCCTAGCTAAAAGAGAACCGAAGGCTAACATGTTAATTTCTCTTTTGTTGAGAAGGGTGTTTTCAGGACCACACCAAACAATGCAATAAAATTGGATGGTTACACTATCTCTCTAAATACCCCAGGAAAGGTCTCAAAAATATTAATCCTGAACATGTAAAGCCTTGTACATGTGCAGAAGAGTGGCAGGAACCTGCCTACATCGGTCACATGTGGGGTCTATACATTTCATATGTTAATGAATTGCTTTGACATAATTCTTCCTATTAACTTAAACAATAACATAATTTTGCATCTTGAACAGCACGACTGTCAGTGTACGTGAATTTCGTGATAGGATAAGAATATAAAAGGTTTAATATAATCTTATTGTTTGTTGGTGGATTACTAAATTCCTTCACAGTGAATATTATCCTCAAACATAACATATTAAATATCAGTATATAAATTACAATGTGTATTTGATTACATGCCCAAACCGCAGCCACTGGATGCAGTGCCGATCCCAAGCCCGGAAAAATGGGAGGGTTGCATCAGGAAGGGCATCCGGCGTAAAACCTGTGCCAAGTTGTTGTGCGGACCAGTTGGTCTGCTGTGGCGACCCCGAACAGGGAGCAGCCGAAAGCGACTTCTTCTATTTGATTACGTCTCATAACATAACATACACACGTGATATTTTTTGGTTGCTGTTGAAGAAAGGACATTATTTAGTGTCCAGTGTCACCCAAATGAGGATGAGGTTCCCTTCTGAGCCTGGTTCCTCTCAAGGTTTCTTCCGCACATCATCTCAGGGAGTTTTTCCTCACCACTGTCACCTCAGGCTTCTCATTAGGGATAAAATAGCAACGTAACTTTAAATTTTATCATTTTCCCCCCTTTTCTACACTCTATATATATATTTGGGACATCTGTCTTTACATGCACATGAATGTAATATGGAGTTGTCCCGCCTTTTGCAGCTAGAACAGCTTCAACTCTTCTGGGAAGGCTTTCCACAAGGTTTAGGAGTGTGTTTATGGGAATTTTTGACCGTTCCTCTAGAAGTTTATTTGTGAGATCAGGCACTGATGTTGGATGAGAAGGCGTGGCTCGCAGTCTCCGCTCTAATTCATCCCAAAGGTGTTCTATGGGGTTGAGGTCAGGACTCTGTGCAGGCCAGTCAAGTTCCTCCACACCAAACTCTCTCATCCATGTCTTTATGGACCTTGCTTTGGTCACTGGTGTGCAGTCATGTTGGAACAGGAAGGGGTCATCCCCAAACTGTTCCCACAAAGAGCATGAAATTGTCCAAAATGTCTTGGTATGCTGAAGCATTAAGAGTTCCTTTCACTGGAACTAAGGGGCCGAGCTCAACCCCTGAAACACAACACCTGAACTCAGTGATGTGGAGGGGTGTCCCAAAACTTTTGGCAATATAAGTGTATACTTCTGTAAAGCTGCTTTGAGACAATGTCCATTGTTAAAAGAGCTATACAGATAAAATGAATTGAATATTTGGGTCACATGAATGAATATACAGTAGAACTTTACCACACTTTTTGCTCGCTAGCGACTCATATTCAACATAAAAGCATTTTTAATGCGATTATTAATCGTGAAAGACAGTCGTGCTCCTCGGGGGTCCGCTAAAGCGGGTTTGAACCCTGTCCCTTTAATTTTTCTCCCTGATTGTGTGTAACATGACTCCCGGATCTCCTGAGCGCTGAGCTGCAGCAGCTCCGCGGATGTGCTGACGTGTCCGGCTTGTGTGTGTGTGCGTGTGTGTTCTGCCCTCGGTCAGGCAGTGTTTGTGCTTCACCCAGGCAGAATGACTGGACTCAAATCACATTTTAATCTTTTTATCCTATTTATCTGCGTGTGTTTTTCCAAAGTGTCGGCAGACCGGCGGTTCTCTGACTTTAAAAGATGTGCCGATGACGAATGCAGCAGTAAGTAGATGTAGAAACGGATAGCTAACCAGTTCCTGGCGGTGGCGTGAACTTTCTAACCATTAACCCTTTAGTCGAGGTGGAACAACACGTGAAAATGCTTCAGCTAAAGCGTGTAAAAATTCCTAGGTCGAGATATTTATAGTCTACAGAAACTCAAGCATGAGCCTAATGTGTTTACAGTTTAGCTAGTTAGCTAGCAGCAACAGCTAACTAAGCCATTATTATGGACTTCTGCTCTAGCTACATAACATATTAAACTACTGCTGGCATTATTATGTAGTTTTATTACTGTAAACAGTTAACTTATTTAATGTTAAACATCCACGTTAAGTCTTTCAGCTACTTGTACAAGCTTACTAATGTTTATTTTTGTTGAATAAAACCTTATTGCTGAATATGTTCAAAACACAAAAACACTAGACTGAAATGTATTTGTGTTGACATTAAAACACATTAAAACACATCACATAAAATAGATTAAAAACAATATAACTGCTTTTTCTTAAGGCGAAAGCTTACTGTGGAGTTTGTAGAAGTGTATTTTCATGCAGAAGTTTTCTTTCTTTCTTTCTTTCTTTCTTTCTTTCTTTCTTTCTTTCTTCAGTGCTTCTTTGTCGAGGGAAAGCCTCAAAGGACTTCGCCGGTCCAGACTGCCGATTTCTGTCCTTTAAAACAGGAGAGACTATATATGTGTACTATAAACTCTCAGGACAGAGGTCAGATATCTGGGCTGGAAGTGTGAGTATGACGGTTAATCATTCATCTCTCTTTCATTTGTCTACGAAAGCGTTTGTTGTGATGACAGTCGACACGAACCAAAGTTCAGTATGAGAGCTGAGGCAATGATCCTGCAATCTCTTACAGAAAGTGTGCAAATGGATGCTGATCATTAGCCAGGGTTTTAGCAGAATGGTCAGTCCCTTCAGGAGTTTTTTTCGGGATTGTCGAGGCCAAAAATGCTGAAATCACAAGCACGGGATTCTTCTTTTAATCTCCTCCCAATGAGACATGTCTGTAATGGCTTTCTACAAGAGCTGCACTCATCGCAAGCTCCTTAGACTATCATGACGTTTACTTCATTTTGTGTTCATTTCTGTGATCGCAAAATCCTGGAGGGACAAAATGAAATATAAAGCTATTTGTTTATATAGATGTGATAATAAAACAGCCGTAGCATCTATTACATACCATAATAAGTATCGTTAGTAGCGCAAACGTCAAATGAGTTTAACTATAAAAATTAATTAAATAAATAAATAAATAAGGACAGGTAACAGAAGCTTACCTAGAAAGGGCCCTGGATATGAGAATTAACCTATAAATATTTTTTTTAATTTTTGTTTTGTTTATTTATTTATTTTTTTAGGTTGGTAACAGGTTTGGCTATTTCCCAAAGGACTTTCTGAACATTAATCACATATATACAGAAAAGGAAATAGAAGTATCTGCAGAGGTAGGTGTATTATTTCTTTTATTTATTTCCTGTTTCATTTCTTTCTATCATTATAGCACAAAATGGCTCATTAATAGCTTTTTGATCTTCAAAATTTCTTCTGTTTTTCAATGTTTTCCAGGAAACTGATTTTGTGTGCTTTGACACTGGGCGAGATAAGTTTGAAAGCTACAACATTGATGTGCTGCTACGAAACGCGTTGTTAAATGCGGTCGATGAACCGAGCCATAAAACAGAAGAAATATCTCCCAGCGAGGATCCTGATCAGGATGGAGAGACGGAAGAAACTGGCATGGACGTCATAAACTCGGATTCGCTGCTTACAGGAAGTGAAGCTGAACGTGGAGATGACTCGGAAGATGACGGCGCCGACGACAGCGAGTTCCGAGATTCCGAAAATGCATCGTCGGAAACAACAACTTCATATGAAAAGGATAAAGACGGTGAAAGTGACCCTGTTGAAGGTGAAGGTGCTGATGAGGATTCTGAGGAAATCATTCCAGATGAACCTTCAGCTAAGGAGGATGGAGTTTTCCAGAAGAAAAGTGACCATACCACACCTGTGGAAGCCTCCTCCATATTAAAAACCACTTTGGGAGAAACTTTTGACGCTGTTATCTCAGATGATGAAAAAACACAGAAGGTAACACCCGATGATAATGATTATGATGATGATGATGATGATGAAGAAGATCAGAACAATGACTTAGCTGAGAAACCAATTGAAGTAGAAGAGGAAACTGTAAAAAAGCCTTCACTGCTTACGTTCGAGGAGAAGTCACGTTATTTTGAGGACGATGTTCCCGATGCAGCCGAGTCAGAAGATAAACACGTTCCATCACAGAATGAAGAAATGGCTCTCGGTGATGAAGCGGCTAAGGATGGAGAGACTGGAGAAACCAGCAGGAACGTCGTAGAATCAGACGACAGCGGTGATTTGCCAGATTCTGAAACAAATCAACTGTCAATGGAAACGACAGCTTCATATGATGCTGATTCTCATCTGGAGAAACCCACAGACAAATTCACTCCAGATGAACCTTCAGCTAAGGAGGATAAAGTTTTCAAAAAGAAAAGTGACCATACCACACCGGTGGAAGCCTCCTCACAAGTAAAAACCACTTTAGGTGAAACTTTCGATGCTGTTACCTCAGATGATGAGAACACACAGAAGGTAACACCCCAGGATGATGACTATGATGATGAAGATCAGATCAATGGCTTAGCTGAGCAACCAACTGAAGTAGAAGAGGAAAGTGTGAAAAAGCCTTCACTGCTTACTTTCGAAGAGAAGCCGCGTTATTTTCAGGACGACGTTCCTGAGTCAGAAGATAAACAGCATCCTGTCTCAGATGAGGCAACAAAGGATGACAGTATGTGGTCTAATTTCGGGGACACGGTCTTTAAAATTGTAAGCGGAGGCGAGAGGACTGATTTACGTGATGATGATGTGGATGATGATGATGATGAGGAGGAGGAACATGATACTCACATTAAAACAACTGAAAAAGATCTAGATGAGGTTCAGACCATTGAGGTTCATGACTCAGAAACAAGTAAAGGAGCAGATGAAATAAAACCATCTATTAACGACTCTGTGAAGAACGGCGGTCTGTATGTACAGGAACAAAACCCTGATGTCTCAAAATATAATAAAGAATTAAAAGAATTCAAGTCTTTAGATCCAAATGAGAACCTTATCGATGGTGTGGAATCTGAATCCGTTCCTCTGACACCACCGTTAGAAGATGTAAAGCAAGTGTTGGACAAACCCATCGAACCCTTTTCAGAAAAAACTATTTTAAAGCCAAACCCCAGTGAAATCAAATCCCACACATCTGAGGCTCGCTTCCAGGAACGTGCTCACAATGCGCCTGAGCTTGATGAACAAATACAAAGAGTTAAAAATGAGATTGTCAATGCATTCGAAGGTGCGCTGAAAACAGAAAAACTGTCTGTGGAACTTGATGTTGAGGAGGAGGAGCCTGCTGAGGAGCTGCTGGAAGATGAAAATGCTGTTTTATCCATGAAAACTGAGCTCAGTGATGAAGAAGAACCTGTTAAAAACACCAGCCTTGAATCTCAGTTAGAAGAAAACGAATCAGTCTCGCCTAAACAACCACTTGACACCTCGCCAGAGCCAGCAGGTAAGAACATGTCAGAACAGAAGACTAGCCATGATGGAAAAACCGGCACCGAATCAACATTACTGAGCGTCTCAGACTCGACAGCTAATAATGGAAACGATAGAAAGTCTGACGGAACCGGTGCCGATCCGGCCTTCGGTAAAGAGCCTGAGTACAGCGACAGCATACGGAGACTGACGCTTTTAAGAGATCACTTCAAGGACGATGAGATCAATCGCATTTTGCGCCACCTTAACGTTAAAAACCTTTACAGAATTGAAGCGATGTTCACCGACTTGGATCATCAGCTGAAGTCTGCGAAACAGTCGCTGTCCCAGAACAGCGAGGACCTAGAGCACACGCTGGAGAGTATCCTCGAGGTGTCAGAAAACACCATACTGGATGAGATCGACAAAATGTTGGATGCTCGTGAGCAAAGGGTGCTGGAACTCGGACAGCAGCTCGACCAAGACGTGATCGATGAGGAAGCTGCTATTCTGGATGATTTTCAGGAGTTGGCTTTTTCTCTGCATCGGAAATACAGTGCCAGTGTGCCGTTGGCGAAGGAGAGCTTGGAAATGGGTACGTCTCAGCCTTGGAGGTCACTTTAGACCATTTACATTTATGGCATATGGAAGATTTTCTTCCCCCCCCCCAAATGAGCAATTAAGGGCCTTGCTCAAGGGCCCAGCAGTGGCAGCTTGGTAGATTTTGGGTTTAAACTCAAACCCTTCCCTTTAGTAGTCCATGATTTTAAGTACAGCAGGTTTATAAAATTGAATATTCTGGTTAAAAAAGGTATATTTTTTTTAAATGATTCATTTTGAGTATTCATAGACCTTCCTTATTTGAACATTAGACTCTGGGTATAACCAAAATACATAGACAGGATGATAAAACCAAATTCTTTCCATTTTTCCAACAGTTAATCAGTTCAACAACCTTCTATGATGACTCAAAGCTCTTCAGCTGCTCACTTGTGTTGTTTATGTATTTTTCAGTATTAGTCTTTTAGACCACCAATGCCTCAGTGCTTCAATGTAAACTTCACAAATATGGTTCAAAAAGACCATTATCTTACCCACGTTTGTTGTTGTGCAGCAGAGAACGTGTCTGAAGAGGTGGAAATTCCAGTGGAAACCGTCCCATTGACTGAAGTAACCGAAACTCCAGAAGTTTCTCATGAAGCCGCTGAGTTGTTCACCGGTCAGGGAGGTGAATCCCATAGCCAGGACGTGGGCCCTGGGGAAGATGCAGGGCATTTCAATAAAAACAAAGACAATCAAGCAGTTTTGCAGGACACAACAGACATTCAGAGAGGACCACAAGCGATCCTGGAGAATCCTTTGGACATTTTAGGATTTGAAATTGATCCATCTTCAGGTTGGTAAATGTTTTATTGCATTTTATAATTATTTTGTCTTAGTATGGTATAAACCTTGATATTGTTTATATATAACGTTTTCCCGTCTCAATCATCAGATTCACTGGACTCTTCAAGGGCCTCGGATTTCTCTGACAATAACGCAAACTATGACCAAGCAAGCGCATCAGCCTCAGATCACCCCTGGGACTTCTTTCTTCTTGCATCGGAATTTATTGGAGTGTATGCAGAAATTGTAAGTAACCTTTATTTCCTTCTTTCTTTCTTTACTTATATGTTTTGATTATGCTTTGTAGCCTTGTAGCTTTAATTTGAAAATATAGGGCATTGTTTGAAATTTGGGGATAATTCACGTCAGTAGAAGTAGGAAATGATGAAAAAGGAAATGTGTTTATTGTGGAGGTCCAGTTATTTTGTGTGTGTGTGTTTTACTTGTGATCTTATGATGATAAAGTTATTTTCCCAAGATGCGTATCAGTATTTCATCATCATGGGCAGCACTACGCTGTTATATATCGGCATTCTTCTTGGTTATCCTGTAGATATTGCTCACTGTTTGTCTTGTGAACCGCAAAACGTTCAGATGGCATCTCAAAAACATGGCACGGTAACCATGGAGACTTCCAAGTCCATCAAACAGGCTAGCAATGAAATTGTTCACCCAGTTTATTTACCATAGCACTTACAGATAGACAGACAGATGGATAAATAGATAGATAGGCGGATAGGTGGATGTACTTTATTCATCCAGAAGGGTAAATTTGGAGAAAATCTGTAAGGTATCTGTTCTACCACTACACCAGCTCTATAGGGTATCTTGTCCATCAGCAGTATGTACACTGATGCACAACATGCATGCTTTTATAAAATTTTATTATCTTGAGATCCAAAGAAAAAATAAATAATCATAACTCGTGACCCTTCTGAAATCCATAGTTTACTTCTATGTGCGTCCCCGCCATGTTGTTGTGACGTCATGCGTGTTTATATCGTGCGTGCGCTGCCGATTTCCCGAGTTACAGTTCCGACTTGTCTGACCGTTTTCATTGCACTTTTCCTTGTCGGAGGTCGTATTTTGAGTCGCCGAGTTCCGTCTACACTCGGCTGCAGCATTTTTAAACAGAACTTTGTTCGGTTGCATGTTGTGACGTAACCAGGTTTTCGGATGGTCGACGTGTGTTAGTGTTAGGGTTGAAGTACAGAGTGTGCGGTGTGGAGATTTACACGGCAGAAATAAAACGCGTTAAATATATAAATATATATATATACACTATATAAAGCCCTTAAGACGCTCGGTTACAGCACAGTGTCGGCTCATGCACAGTTTCAGTTTCAGAAGCTGTCAGGTTTGATTGACAGATTAGCGGTGTGAAGTTAGCGTGTAGCCGACTGCTTAGCTTAGCGCTTAGCGTCTTGTGTTTGTGTGAGAGCTGATAGAGAAATGGAGTCGGATTTAAGCCACACTTCTTCTCTGTCCGGACTGCTGGACCTGTGGACGACGGTGTCTGTCGTGTTCCTGTCAGGATTTCAGGAAGTACGTGTTTTCACTGAGGCTTGTCACAACACCTAGCTAGCTATTATAAACCGATTTACACGTCAGGAGTTTATAATAAAATGACTTCTCTATGTCGGAAGTTTATTTCTGATCATCACTCGAAGGTTGTTTATATCTGACAAGCGGTTAATGTCAAGAAAAGCAGCTCAAGGCTTTCAACTGACATGCTAATCACCTCAGAGGTGTCACAGCTTCCGTTACAGCTTTTTACTTTCGTGTAGAAACTACATTTATATCTATAATATGTATATCAGTATAATATACAGCATTTGGGCTGAAAGTCCAACCTGAACCTGGTGGGTGTGTTGATTAGCTTAGTTAAATGGTTCTCACCGGTATTTGTCTTTATAATAATGTTATTGTATTGGTAATTATGCAGGCCCAAAGTAGACCTAAGACATGTCCAGTACTTCCAGTAATACTCAGTACATCAGTATTTAATCATGTATTTAGTGTATTAATGCACTGTTTATTGCTTTAGGCTCTGTAGTGTATTTACTTTTAAACAGAGGTTAGAAAATAAACAAACAAATAAATCATACCATAGGTGGCAATTGTGTTGACCATTTACAAGTACGATTTCGCAGTCGTGAGGTCAAAGGTCAATTTCATAATGCCTTTTAGTTGTTTTTCATGTTACTTTGCATACATGTTTTGCAGAGGATATTGTAAATGTTTTTTATTATGATAGCTGCGTCCAGTTTGATGATACCTTTTGATGAGGGTGGTGTACTTCAGTGACCTGACAGTCTGTAATGGGGTGAGCTCATACAGAGGGGAAAATAAGCATTGAACACCTCACCATTTTTCTCAGTAAGTATATTTTTGAAGGTGTTATTGACATGAACTTTTCACCAGATGCAACCCACATGCAGAGAAATCAAACCGTAGATGTCCGTCATTAAGTTGTGAAATATGACAGGGAAAAGTATTGAACTCATGAAGAAAGGGAGGTGCAAAAAGGCATGGATAGCCAAGGCACCAGCTGAAAGCAATCCTGCCCATATTATTACACATAACTTAATTTATGGACATCTATGGTTTGATTTCTTTGCATGTGTGGATTGCAGGGGTTGTTACCAACATCTGCTGGAAATTTCATGTCAATAGCACCTTTAGAAAAATGGTGACGTGTTCAATACATACTTTACCCGCTGTATAAGGGTTATTATCCGTTGCTGTCTATGTTTATTCACATTAGAATACAAAAAAAAATAGATTCTAATCCAACATTAAAGAATATAAAATGGTTTGTTCTCATTCTTTTGTTATTTCAAATCCAGCGTAGTGATGAAGAACATGATCTCTGTTCTGATGTCTATCTTCTAGCTGATTGCTGCTTTGCCCGAGGAATGGCAGCCAGGTCCTACGTTTCATGGCCTGCCCTGGAAGCCAGTGGTTGCTACAGCTGTGGTGGGAGTTCTCACCATGCTGGTGTTCATGTGGAGGACTGTTCTCTCTGTAAGATATCTCCTGGTCATGAGATGGGGTGGACAGTACAATATCACTCACAGGCATACTGTTATCAGTGTTTTGATTGTGTTCAAAGTGTAAGAGTGCACCTTGATTTAATGCAATTAATCTGATTAGCAAAATTATTCATTACTTAGAACTCTTCATAGATAGATTTAGATAGATACAACTTTGTTGTCATTGCAAAGTACAGGTACATAGCAACGAAATGCCAATTAGCATCTACCAGAAGTGCAAATGAACAAGTGCAGATAAATATATACATCAAAAAATAAGGCTATGTAGCAGATATTATATACAGTGTATATACAGATAGTATACACTGATCAGGCATAACATTATGACCACCTGCCTAATATTGTGTTGGTCTCCCTTTTGCCAGTCGTGCACTGTGTATTCTGACACCTTTCTATCAGAACCAGCATTAACAACTTCAGCAATTTGAGCAACAGTAGCTCGTCTGTTGGATCGGATCACACGGGCCGGCCTTCGCTCCCCACGTGCATCAGTGAGCCTTGGCCGCCCATGACCCTGTCTCCGGGTCACCACTGTTTCTTCCTTGGACCACTTTTGATAGATACTGACCACTGCAGACCGGGAACACCCCACAAGAGCTGCAGTTTTGGAGATGTTCTGATCCAGTGGTCTAGCCATCACAATTTGGCCCTTCGTCAAACTCGCTCAAATCCTTACGCTTGTCCATTTTTCCTGCTTCTAACACATCAACTTTGAGGACAAAATGTTCACTTGCTGCCTAATATATCCCACCCACTAACAGGTGCCATGATGAGGAGATACTCAGTCTTATTCACTTCACCGGTCACTGCTCACAGTGTTCTGGCTGACCGGTGTGTGTTATATAGGTGGTGTACTGGGTGCACCTCGTGCAAGAGATACGAGTCATTTAATGTGAAAGGGTCATTCTGAGGTTTCAAAAGTCATGTAGTTAACATCAATCAGCACTTAGACGAGGCACAGAGTGAAAAAGTATTTTTTAAGTTGTTTTTTTTTTAAGTCCACATTGCCTGTCCCTAATAATTATTAAAAGTAGTTTAAAGTTTAATATATTTTTGTCATTCTGTTCTGAATGAATCTGAATCTAACCTGCTCTGTCCGTCTCCTCAGGTCAAAAGCAGCATGTATCTCTGTAAGTATCTCATCACTTTTTCCTTGCATCACACTGTGCCGAATCTACTGAAGTCTGACCACAGAACCTTTTTTTATGTTTACTAGTAACAGAAAAGCAGCTTGCGGAGAGGATTCAGCAGCTTATCAGTGAGAAATCAGACGTCCTCAACAAAATAACAGAACTAAACAATGCGGTAAAGGGTTTTATTTTTATTTTAAAATTAAAAAAAGATTTTTTTCAAATTAAAAAAAGATCGGTTTTCAGTCGTAGTTTTGCACTGGTCAGTCACTGCTCTCTGTTTGTATTTATTTAGATTAAGCAGTATGAAGAAAAGCTGAACAAATCAGAAGAGTCACAATCTTCTCTACAGAAGGAGTACAGCGACCTCAAGGTGAGTCTTCACGACATTTTCAGTATTAATCTTGTTTATCCCCTAAAGAGTTTCTGATTTTTAACTTCCTTTTTTTTTTTTTTTTTTTTTTGCTTTAGACACATTACCAAGGTCTCAATACGCAGAAGGAGAAGATGTCTGTAAATTTTGCTCAACTCTGTGAGAAAATTGCAAATACACAGGAGGAGAACAAAACTCTGAATGAGAAGGTAAACTTTCTTCCATCAGCACTTTTCTTTCTAAAATATCTCTCTTTGCTGAAGTGTGTGTGTTTTCTGCAGATATCTACAATGCATCAAGGAATTCAGGACTATCAGAAAACTCTAAAAGTGTACGATGAGGAACGCTCAAAGGTTTGCTTTATATTTAAAGAAAATGGTTTATTCTATGCACTTCATCCTTATAGTTGAATATCCAGATTGTTTAGTGTTTTTTATTCTTTCACCCGGCTAGTACAAATACCAAATATAATTTTCTTACCTCTCTAATAAATTCTTTAGGTTCAGGTTCTCGTGGATGAAGCTAAGCTCAGAGAAGATGCCCTGAAAGCTCAGGTGCTGTCATTTGAAAAGGATAACAGTGCCTTGAAAGAACAGAAGAAATCTGTAAGTTATGTGAGCCTCGTCATGATATGATCTTATAAACAAACATGTTTTCCTTATATATTAATTCCTTTCTGCTTATGTGTCCCTCACAGCTGCTCCAAGATGCTAAGGACTGGCAGGAGAAGCATGAAAAGATGAGTGAGGAAATCAAAGTTTACCATAAAAGGCAAACCGAGCTGGAGAATGCCCTTGTGCACAAGGAAAACGAAATAGACGTGAGAAAAATGTTTTTGCTTCACTTGTTTAACAGCACAGCAGAGCCATGGTGGAACAATAAACACTCATTTTCTCTGCCGTAGGTTCTGTCTGGATGCATCACTGAGCTGAAGAGCCTTGAGTCATGTAATGATGCGGAGCTAGGGAACGGTAAGATAACCATGCGAGTGTTCTGTGAAAAACTTGGTGGTGTTTAATTTGGTGGATTTTCAAACTCTGTTCTTTTCAGACAAGAACGGTGATCCACTGAAGTTGCACCTCAAGCAGATGATGGATGTCTCAAGGGTAAGAGCATGTAGAGATGACCGCTATGTGAATCCTTCATATAGTACACTTTCTAAGTAATTGTTACTGGTGTTTACCTTTCAGATCAAGGCTACTCTTTCGGTCATCGAGGATGAGCGGAATCGCTTGTTTGAAAACTTCATGGCTGAACAGAAAGCCAGACAGGAACTTGAAGGTATCTACCTTTATACTTTTACACATGCGCTCTGTATACACTTAATACGCTGGATCCTGGGATATCAGCAACTTATTTTTATTTATTTATTTTTTGCAGAGAAATTTCAGAAGGTCGTCCATGACCAAACAAATCTGAAAAATGAGAAAACCCATCTGGAAAACCAGTACAAGAACCTCCAACAGCGACTAGAAATTACAACTGAATTGTACCACCAGAAAGAAAATATCCTACACCAGTAAGTATGGACTCCATGTGTCCACCTCCATGTGTGTTGACCTCTCCATATTCTCCTTGTTTGAGAGATAAAATGCTGCTCATATTTATTATGAGTACTGTTCTACAAGATCTATCACAACATCTATACACCGATCAGTCATAACACTGTGAGCAGTGAGAGGTGAAGTGAATAAGACTGAGTATCTCCTCATCATGGCACCTGTTAGTGGGTGGGATATATTAGGCAGCAAGTGAACATTTTGTCCTCAAAGTTGATGTGTTAGAAGCAGGAAAAATGGACAAGCGTAAGGATTTGAGCGAGTTTGATGAAGAGACAAATTGTGAGGGTCTAGACCACTGGATCAGAACATCTCCAAAACTGCAGCTCTTGTGGGGTGTTCCCGGTCTGCAGTGGTCAGTATCTATCAAAAGTGGTCCAAGGAAGGAACAGTGGTGAACCGGAGACAGGGTCATGGGCGGCCGAGGGTCACTGATGCACGTGGGGAGCGAAGGCCGGCCCATGTGGTCCGATCCAACAGACGAGCTACTGTTGCTCAGATTGCTGAAGAAGTTAATGCTGGTTCTGATAGAAAGGTGTCAGAATACACAGTGCAGGACAGTTTCTTGTGTTTTGGCAGCAAAAGGGCAACCAACGCGATATTAGGCAGATGGTCATAATGTTATGCCTGATCAGTCTATGTTAGCTATGTATTAATATGTAAAAAATGTAGAATGAAAATTTACAGAAAACTAGACGTTTATTTGAAGTTTAACTTCATTATGTATATCAGAATTCCAGTGGGTCAGAATCTTGCATACACTGAACATCCTTTCTGGAAGTTTTGAATCTATGTAATGTTTTATAAGCTTCTGATTGGACAATTGTTGCTATAATTATCGTAATTAGGAGTTGACTGTGAGTAATCTTTTGCACCAGTTCCTTTTACTTGGGAAATACATTTCTTACTAAACCAACCTTAATGCTCATGTCACAGGAAGTTGACTCAGGAAGAGCTGGAGCGCCACGAAAAGGAGAGCAAGCTGTCTGAGGTGGATGGCCGAGCCTTGCAAGCCGAAGAGGAACTGAACCGACTCAGGCAGAAAGTGAAAGAAATGCAGGAAGAAATGCAGCAAAACGAGAGATCTCTTAAGGCCGAGGTCAGAAGTTCACTCGTCTGTTGAAATGTGCTTGTGTGCTGATTAGGATGTTCTGTCTTCATATTCAAATGAACTTTGCTATCGTATGTTCTTGTGAATGTTTTCTTATCTAATGTGTCTGCTTTTAGATTGCTGTTCAGGAAAAGAAAGCCCATGAGAACTGGGTAAGAAGTCTTGGTTGAGGATGTGTGTTTTTATATCTTCTTTAAGCAGCGCTGGTACTGAGTATGGTCTCGGTTTTGTGTGTTTCAGCTAAAAGCCCGTGCATCTGAGCGAGCCTTGATAGAAGAGAGGAGAGAATGTGCTAATCTGCGTCAGAAGTGAGTGGACTTGCCTTGGTCTTGGTCTCATAACATATAAAATTGTTCTATCTGACCGTATGAGCTTCTTTTGTGTCTCAGGATTGTGGAGTGTAGTGACAAAATGTCAGATTTAGAGCATGCACTGTTCAAGTCTGGTCCTCCAGACCGTCACATGCCTCCTCTACAGAGAGGTGAGTTCTGCTTTTAACTCTCATCACTTGCTTGTCTTTACTCTTATCTAAATGGATCTGCTTTGTTAAGCAACAATTCACATTTTCACTTGCTCATACTGGCAGTTTTTATTTGCCTGCTTTTACTGAAATGTTTCTGTTTGAAAAAGGGGATTCGTACGGGCCTTCCCCTGTGAGTGGTGGTGCTCCTTCTCCACCTTTAATGATAGAAGATCCCGGACGCCCTCCATCTGGTACCATGGGGCGAAGGAGTGAGCCTTTCGGTCAGTTGCTCTTCTATTCGTTCCTATTTTTCTTCATCCTATTCGTTATATTACGGTTCGGCGTTCATTTAAATTTTACACAACAATTTGAAACTTTTGATTCTTTGTTACCAAAAAGATTCGTTTGCTGATTCATGCAGTGATCCGATTTTGTAAGTTACAGCATTACACCACTAGCTGGCGCCTTTGAGTATCTTAAATATTATAAGCAAGTATTTGTTTCGTTCATTTGAGTCAGTATGCAGAAGTGAAAATGAACGATTATTCACTTTAAAGATTCGTTTAGAAAAACAGATGTCTTCTCGAATGAAACACGACAGACATGTAAAATGATTTTACATGGGTAACATAAAGGAAGCACTCAGACATTTTAAATGTTTTAACTAAAGTTGTTTTATGAACCAGACTGTACTCTTTTAAAATAATAACCAAGAGAAGGAAGCTAGCTTCACACAGGATGTTCTGGTAATATTGTTGATACTGTTTGCTAAGCTTGAAGCAAAACCTCACAAGCTTCAGGAGCCAGTTTATGACAGGTCTGGCAAAATTGATGTTTTAATAAAATAATGATGTGTAATATAATAAACGCAAATCCTGAAACGGCTTTAGAGAGCACGCTCATGCTCCTAGAGGATTTTGACAGCAGAATATTTCAGCCGTGGGACTAAAAGAAGGCATGAAAGTGTCCGATTCCAGACATGAATGACGGTCGGGTCGAGCTAGAGCTGCTCTTCACACGGGAGAACGACGAGGATGACGCTGAGGCTTTCTCATGAGGCTTCATATATGAAACTAATGAAGCTGTTCATCTGAATGCTTCTTCCATTTGCTGTGTGAAAGAAGCTTGGAGGCAGCTGCGTCAGGCTGGGGTACAATATGCACTCATTTTACCCTGCTGCCATCATGGTGCTGAATGGAGGAAAGGGTGTGTAACTGTACACCGCTAAAAACATGCCGAACTTATCAGTGGCCATCAGCCCAGTTTCCGTGCTCCTAGCTTTCACTTCTCACTCCACCCCTCACTTTTTCCCTCTCTTATCCAGAGTGTAACACGTTCTGCTTATCATTCACTTTGCAGTAATGGACTACTGCGGTGCAGGTAGCGTCACTTTGCACCCCGTGGAGTGGTGTATCCATAGCAATGGCTCTGTGACCTCCCTGCCTACAGATATGTTTACTTTACCTGCTCGTATTTACCCAGGACACTGCTTAACACGATGACTTGGGAACACGCTTCCTGGTGCCTGACATGTCGTACAATTCCATGAGTACATCTATACTACATAATCTATATTATTATTATACACAGCTGGAATCTCAAAGAATAGTCAAATATTTCTTCTACAAGAAAACACAGAACTTAAAGAGCACAGAAACTACAGGAGGTGCATTTATCCTCCTGTTCAACATGAGGAATATTTCAACTCAATTCAATTTATTTGTATAGCGCAATGTTAAAACATTCTCAAGGCAGCTTTACAGAAGTATAGAAACAGAGAAAAATGATAATTAAAGTTACTACTTTATCCCTAATGAGAAGCCTGAGGTGGTGGTGGGGAGGAAAAACTCCCTGAGGAAGAAACCAGAAGGGAACCTCATCCTCATTTGGGTGACACTGGACACTAAATAATGTAACTGTAAATAATGTCCTTTCTACAACAACAACCAAGAGCTCTTGAGGAACTATTAGGTCAGTGTAGTTTCTGAGGAACGGGACGTATAGATCAACAGAGAGAGAGAGAGGGATATTTTGTGCCCTGGTGTCTATCCCATTAAACTTTTTAAGCAGATGCAGGATCAAATTGTTGGATATATTTTAAAGGTTTATTACAAATCTTAAACATAGGATTCTTAATCTGATCTGCGGTTCCTCAAAAAAGGAACACACCCAGAGCATTGTGGGTCGTACAAACCAGTCAGCTGAATAAACGTGGTCGTTCACACACACTCACCCTGGATTAATGAACACCGTCTACTGTAGCTGGAAGTTCAGAGCCAAATCATCCCTACACATCAGGTTTAAGTCTAAACTGTAACCTGTTAGGAGATTTCATGCTCATTATCTTTATTTCTCTTAACATCCTGCGTCATGGACTGTGTCTGAGCTGGCATTCAAAAATATTTACTTTAGTATGTTGGCAATGGGGTTGTAATTAAACAATGAAGAGATTTTTAGCTTTAATTTGAAAGTATTTACAACGAAATCAGGTGAACTGTGCAGGACGCCCCCCCCCCATTTTTAAGAGACCAAAAGTAACTGGACAAACCAACATAATCTTAATTTAAATATTGATTTTTAATACTTTAAACCAAATAAAGATGCTGGTGATGTTTTATCCTGGTGATGATCTGCCAGTGCCTTCACTTCCTGCTAATTCCAGTACAATTTTGACTCACACCTTCACTATTCCAGGGCCACGATTGCTTCTGGACAGCCACGGACGCTCCAGTGACCTTGGACATCCGCTGCCGTTTCGGCCAGGTTTGTGTTTTCGAGGATAGTTTTTAAAGATTCCCAGAATAAATATGAAGGAAAACACCTTTTTTTTTTTCCCTTTTAGAATTGTCTGGCCCACGCACCTCTTCTCCTTGCACACAGGACGGATCAGTAAGTATCCATGGTTATTGCCTGTGCTGGTACTGTGATATTTCTACGTTTTGAACAATGTGAAGCCAATATTGAGGAAAAATATTAATATCATCGTCATCTCCATAGTCAGTGTACATCACTCTCTTTTTTTTTTTTTAAAAAAAAAAAAGCAAATACCTCCAATAGATGCTGAGGTCACAATTCAGGCCTCCACTGATCCTACAGAGGGAGTGAGTACTCTGCCCGAGTGTTGGAGTGTTTTTAGAAAAAAATAACTAAATAAAGGATGGGTGGATGATCATGGCTGATGCAAATTGAAAAGCTCCCAGCGGCAGGCTGCTGATTTTGAGGAAGATGTTTGTGGATGTCTAACCAAACGCTTTTTTTTTGTAAGAATGGGTGAATTCAGATAAATGACTTTTCAGAAATTCTGCGAGTGTAAGAATGACTAAACACTTTGACTATTGTAACGGCATTTTCATTGGATTAAGCCTTTATTTTCATCCTCTCGGACACCATTAAACATTATCTGCACAATATTCATTAATGGCATCAATTAATCTAATTTACATCACAAGAATCAAATTCATATCCAGTCTTTTTCTTATATGACGATACATTAAGTTTCATCTCTCAGGCAGAAACCCTGCCATGTTAAACTGTCCCAGTTAACCAGACATCCCAGTCTACCTGAATTCACCCAGTGTCTTGTACATCCTTGCTTAAATTTGAAAATGAAAAGAAGTGTTTTTTTTGTTTTTGTTTTTTATCTAACAATGCTGAATGTGTGCTGATTCTGACTGTCAGGAAAATCAGTCTTTGAAATCACTGGTGTAAGATTTTCTTTCTGAGGCTATGGGATGTCTAACATGGTGCTCACTGGTGGTAATCTGCTAAGGGGTGTTTAAATGCATGGTTGAAGATATAATACGCTTAATACAGTTATAAACAACTCTAATCTATAAGATGTCTGAGAGAAATACTACTCTGCTTTTTTTTTTTCTTTCCCCCCAGATCTCCAAGTCCCAGAGATCGGGAACATTTCTCCCATCTCCCATCAGGGACTCTCCTGTTCCAGCTCCAAATGCTCTTACAAAGGCATATGGCCCACAACCACCAATGGGTGGACCACTTCCTCCGATGAACGGACCACTTCCTCCAGTGATGCGGCCACCCAACGGCCATTCACCCATGATTCCTCCTGGACCGCCTTTTGGACCTGAACCTCCTTTCAGGCCACCCCACATGGACTCCTACAGACCTCCATTCCCTTTGCGCCCATATGGACCCATCCCTGTACCTTTTGGTAAAATGTGTTAATATATTCAATCCTTTAGGATAGATGAGCCTTTCAATTAAATTTACCTTTAACAACAGACCAGGTCCATAGACAGGAGAGTCACAGGTATCCAGATGTACATTTAGATGTAAGATACCAAAGGTCTACCCAAATGGGCAGTTCAGGTAAAAATCAATGACCACTAAAGCCGTGATGTCCTGCTTTAAAGTGCCCAAGAAGTGGCATGAGAGTTCTGATGTGATTTGACACGCTGATATATACTATAAGGTCAACAATATGTACACCCCTGACCATCACACACTGATTTTTATATATATATATATATATATATAAAATGTGTGTCCTTGGTAAGCATCACCACAGATTGTGGCTGTGGGGCGTTGAGCTACAAGAGCATTAGTGAGATCAGACTCTGATGTTGGGATGTTGAGGAGACTCCAGTTCATCCTAAAGGTGTCCAGTGGGGTTGAGTCAGGGCTCTGTATGGGATTGACCACATACAGTATCATGGTGTCCACATATTTTGGTGTATTTATAGTGTATTAAGTCTAACATTAGTCTGTGAGACAAATACACATCCCTAATTATTAACCCTGTAATAAATGTTTTTTCTTCTTTTGCTTAAAGGGCATGGGCCACCTCGGAGAGACTTCCACTCCATGAGTCCACATCCAGGATCGCATGGCATGCACGACTTCCCACCTAATTATGCTGGGCCTAAAGACTTGCCTTTCCCACCCCAGCCGTTCCTTTGTGGTCCTCTGCCACCACCTGGAGCCATGGTTCCACCCTCTGTTGGTGCTCATAGACCAGCTCCACCTGCAGCTCTTCAGCCTAGGGAAGGCCAAGAGATCCCACATGCTGCAGACACACCACCTGAGCAGAGGGTTGCACAGGATGCTCCTACACCTGCAGTAACAGAATCGTGAACAATGAACCAGTAATAAATAAGCTCACCGAGCTCAGTGCTGGACTTTCTGTTATTTTCCAATGCTTAACATTTCAAAATGCATAAATATCTTTTTTCTTTTTTTTTTTTAATCCTTAAATAACGAAAGGATTTCCAACATTCACTCCACTCTCCGGTGCAGGAATCTTAGATAAGGAGCTTTCTTTAAATCTGTATTAAAAAAAAACACATTTCTTTTGGAAATTTTCAAAAATGTGGAGTTTAAAAACAAACTCGGCTGTGTTGTTTGTTGACTTTGTTGAGAATGACCACTACTTATCCCTTACAGATGTTTCTTAGTGAATTGTGAGATTTTAGAGACTGAGCTATTGTGCTTCTTAACATGACTCAAGGCAGAGCAGAGAATGGTATTTTTTTGGCCAAAGAATTAAGACCTGGGGCTGTTTTAACCCCAGTAATGAACAGATGCTTCGCTGATATTTTGCTTTTATTGCTGAGAGATGCATGATACAGCCCTTGATATGAAAATTGAAATCAAAATGCATCGAATAGTTAAACCGGCACGTGATGTTTCATCCAGAGTCGTTTGGTGTGTGTTTAGCGTGTTTTTATGATTTATTTTCCTAGTGAAAAGACCCACTTGCTGTCATATTGACAAACTATGTGCGTTTCCCTTCAACTGTGTACAATAAAATGATCATGACTCAAGCGAACAGAACTGCAGTGCTGCTGTAGAACTCGGATCAGTGAGGGGAACTATTCATTACAGCAATCATGAACATTTCCATTTACTATATTCTTTTTTTTTTTTCAGCTCGTTAAGTCGTTAACCTTTTTGCATCATATACCCTTCTTTAAAAGTTGGTGTTAATAACGGTTTCTTTTTCCTGCAAAAACATTAACAAACTTCTTTCATGTCTTGAGCTGATATCTTCTCTAACTTTCACTCATCACTCATGGAAGATTTAAAGAATTTTAAAATACCTCATTAATGACCAAATGATTAAATTAAGATTAAATGAGTTCTCTTTGTCTTTTAATGCGCTCTTCATTAAGCACTGTTTGTTCTGTTTTTTGTCGCCCCTAAACCCCATGCAGGAGTGTTATCTACCCACCCTGATCACATACACTACTTTGCTAAAAGTTTTGGGACACCCACCCAGATCGTTGAATTCAGGTGAATAAAATTCAGCTCCTAGGCATGCAGACTGCTCCTACAAACATTTGTGAGAGAATGGCTCGCTCTCAGGAGCTCGGTGAATTCAGGCGTGGTGCCGTGATAGGTTCCCACCTGTACAATAAGTCCATTCATTAAATATTAATTATTTTAATATACTAAATATTCCACACTCGACTGTTTGTGGTATTATAACAAAGTGGAAGCAGTTAGGAACAACAGCGACTCAGCCCCGAAATGGTAGACCATGTAAAATCACAGAGCGGGGTCAGCGCATGCTGAGGAGCACAGTGTGCAGAGTCAATAGCTACAGGCCTCCAAACTTCGTGTGGCCTTCAGATTAGCTCAAGAACAGTGCGTAGAGAGCTTCATGGAATGGGTTTTCATGGCTAGCAGCTGGCGTCGGATGCAGTGGTGTAAAGCACGCCGCCACTGGACTGGAGTGACCAATCACGCTTCTGTCTAGCAATCTGAAGGACGGGTCTGGGTTTGGCGGTTGCCACGGTACTTTGCCTGACTGCATTGTGCCAAGTGTTTCGTGGAGGGGGATTATGGTGTGGGGTTGTTTTTCAGGAGCTGGGCTCGGCTCCCAGTGAAAGGAACTCTTAATGCTTCGGCATACCAGGAAATTTTGGACAATTTCATGCTCCCAACTTTGTGGGAACAGTTTGAACTTGACTGGCCTGCACAGAGTCCTGACCTCAACCCCATAGAACACCTTTGGGATGAATTAGAGCGGAGACTGCGAGCCAGCCTTCTCATCCAACATCAGTGCCTGACCTCACAAATGTGCTTCTAGAGGAACGGTCAAAAATTCCCATAAACACACTCCTAATCCTTGTGGAAAGCCTGACCAGAAGAGTTGAAGCTGTTACAGCTGCAAAGGGCGGGACAACTCCATATTACATTCATGTGCATGTGAAGGCAGACGTCCCAAAACTTTTTTGGCAGTATAGTGTAGATGCATCACTGTGTGAACTTCCTGGGAAATCTCTGGAGGTACACAAGGTGGGATCCAGGTGCGTTATACGTTTATATGGGGGTTCATAGAACCACAACTGCAAACACACCGTGTCCACTTTATTAGGAACACCAGATTATTTATGAAGTTTGTCTTATGGAAGCAGTGTATATAATCAATAATCATGGCAAACATAGTTGGAAAAAATAACTACTAAGAAATACACTTTGACTTGAATATATTTATGTTGCAGATTTTAAAAAAATAAAGAAAGAAAGAAAAAGAGATGCTTGCCAGGAGCTTATAAACTAGCTGTTAACCACAAATACACATTTTAAGAGATGACATTGGGAATGATCTTTAATCTTTGATCTTTTTATAGTGAGTGTATTTGGATAAACACATGAAATGATTAGGATTAAATAAAAAGAAATTGCTGTGTATAACAAGACTAGTATAAAAGCTGTTATTACACACTGGATAAAATTTACAGGCATTTTGTTAAACAACTAAAGATCTAATAATATCCTGTACATGTCCTCTAGAAATACTGAGAAATCATATGACAAACTTTTATGAAGAGATATGTGACATATGGAATGTTAGAAAACAAGGATTTTTGAAGATTCTGTTGAAATCTAAGCAATATGTCCAAAAGTATGTGCACCCCTGACCATCACACTCGTACTACATTGCTACAAAGTCTGAATCTCACAGGTGTATAGAACATCTCTGTACGCTGTAGGGTTCAGTGGAGCTACAAACCCTGCTCCAGTGCACAAAGCAGCTCCATGAAGCCCTGATGTGACCAAGGAAAAGGTTTGTCTTAATCACATGTTGGGCTGCTTGAACAGCTTTCTTTGGATGTGTATTGGAAGGAAGAATACTGTTCTTCTCAAAGATATTCCCTCACTGATCATAGTGATAAAGAGCGCTGAGATTTGATGACTGCAAAGGTCATCTAGTTGACCATTAAACCTTAGGTCATGTCTCAGTATTGTTCATAAAAATATTTATGAACATCAGCTAATAAGGTCATGCATAAATTTTATCCAAATCTGGAAAGAGTATGTGGTAGCTTAGTGGTTAAGGTGTTGGACTACTGAGTTCAAATCCCAGGTCCACCAAGCTGCCACTGCTGGGCCCCTGAGCAAGGCCCTTAACCCTCAATTGCTCAGTTGTGTAAAATGAGACTAAGTCACTCTGGATAATTGTAAACATATGAGTCCATCTGCACTCAATGCTGCAGTTACACCAGTAGAGAAGTAACGTTCTGAGTGATGTCCTGATGATGCCAAACCCAAAGGCACAAGCAACCTGGCTCAGGTCCTGCAGATCTGCACCATAGTGACCACTAGTGAAAGCAGAAGTGGGAATCCAGGCCTTGTTGGCTTGTTGTTGGAAAATATCCGCAGTGGACGAGGAAAGAAAAAATTCAGTACATAGACAGCTATGTATTAGTGAATATTATCCCAGTATGCTGTCTATGAGAAACACCATCACAGTGGCATTGGCAAAAAAAAAAAGTGCCAAAAATCTGCTCCTTCCTGAACCTGTCCACTTGTGTGTGCAGATACACTTATATTGCCAAAAGTTTTGGGAAGTTTAGGAGTGTGTTTATGGGAATTTTTGACCGTTCCTCTAGAAGCGTATTTGTGAGGTCAGGCACTGATGTTGGACAAGAAGGTCTGGCTCGCAGTCTCTGCTCTAATTCATCCCAAAGGTGTTGAGGTCAGGTCAATGGGGTTGAGGTCAGGACTCTGTGCAGGCCAGTCAAGTTCCTCCACACCAAACTCACTCATCCATGTCTTTATGGACCTTGCTTTGGTCACTGGTGTGCAGTCATGTTGGAACAGGAAGGGGTCATTCCCAAACTGTTCCCACAAAGAGCATGAAATTGTCCAAAATGTCTTGGTATGCTGAAAGAGTTCCAAGGGGCTGAGCCCAACCCCTGAAAAACAACACCTGAATTCAATGATTTAGAGGGGTGTCCCAAAACGTTTGGCAATACAGTGCATCACTGTGTTGTTTGGTCTGTGCTTCCAGTTCCAGTAGTTCAGGCTAATCATGTTTTGAACCATTGAGGAGATTCCGTGCAAGGCAAACAGAGCCATTCCAGCTCAGGGTTTAAATCAAAGGTCATTTATTCTTAATATTAGATTTGTGCATGTCTAGGTGAGCGAGATAACTGATTAGTTGGTTAGATTAGTCACGTAAACGAACATGCCGTAGCTACATAAAACAACCTCAGATGCTGTTGAATAGATGTAGCTTGGTTAATCTGTATAGTTACATCATATTTCATGAATTTTCCAGACTTCCAGATGCAAAGGCAGGGCTGAAAATTTCCTTTAAACTGCTAAGGGTCTGAAAGTGAATCTAACTGAAGACAAAAAAAACCCCCACACAATCTGAACAAAACCCAGATCTCTCTGCATGTTTGCTGGACAGAAAGGTAAAGCAACCACTGGACCTCCAGGACGTAGTGAACTGTTCCACTTCACCCTCTTCCCTTCACAAACATGATCTCCATGGAGGAGGCATCAGAAGGAAATCTTACCTGCAAGATCTTCACAAAAGTACAATTCTGATGTTCACAAAACAATATCATTTTGGAAATACATGCTGTGAACTGATGGAACTCTTATGCCACCATCACCGAAGATATATTTTTTTGGAGGGTTAAGAAAGGAAGATCACCCTGGTCATCTGTTAAACATGAGATTGGATCTGTTATACAGGAGACAAACGATACACCGTCAGTCAAGAACCTGAAGCTACTGGCTTTTACAACAGGACAATGATTTAAAACATATCTCAAAGTCCAATATGAACTGAAGCTCTTGGACTGACCGTCACAACCCCCTGACTTTAAATGTGTAGTGTGGTACATGCAAGACGTCCCAAAATATTTCTGTAGACTGCATGGAAAAGTGGACGAAACTCTTTAAACAAGAAGAGAGAGACTGCTAGAGAAAGCATTTGCTAGTTGTGATGTGTTATTAAGTGCTGAGTTAGTAGAGAACTTGTTTTGTAGTTCTGTAATAAACAATGGACCATCATGAGAACACACACACACACACACACTGTTGGATGCTTGACCATCACATTGGTTGAACAGAGCAAAGCCATCCTCCATGTTTCCATCAAACCTACAAAGCATATGTTCTTATCAAGACGACGCTTCAGACAGATAACCAAAAAATGCTGGCAGGTGAGAAGCGTGATGTTCCTCATGATCGCTGGCTCATGTGTTGCTCAGTCTTTGTGTAGAGTTTGATGGAGGTGAAGGTAAAGTGGCTTCTTCGTAAGGAGGTTGAGTTTCTTCCTCTTGAAATCTGTCGGCTTCTTGTACCTAAGATCACGTCACAATTCAGTATCTACACAATTCTTACACCAAATGATCACACCGTAATCTTAACGTTCAGAGGAATGCTAGCTGTGACTTTTATATGCTCACCATCCACTTTATTAGGAACTCATTTATGCAGAGATGTCATCAGCCAATCATGTTGCAGCCGCACAATCCGTACAAGCATACAGGTCAAGAGCGGAAATCTGAGGTGTTCATGAGCATATATTCATTTAAACTGGAAAGATGAAGACTGGAAGATGTTTTGTGCATGTTTTTCTGCTCACTGTGATTGTACAGTCATTATACAGTGCAAGTTACTACACCATATTGCCAAAGGTTTTGGGACGTGTGCCTTTACATGCACATGAATGTAATATGGAGTTGTCCCGCCCTTTGCAGCTATAACAGCTTCAACTCTTCTGGGAAGGCTTTCCACAAGGTTTAGGAGTGTGTTTATGGGAATTTTTGACCGTTCCTCTAGAAGCACATTTGTGAGGTCAGGCACTGATGAGATGAGAATGATGAGAAGGCCTGGCTCGCAGTCTCCGCTCTAATTCATCCCAAAGGTTTTCTGTGGGGTTGAGGTCAGGACTCTGTGCAGGCCAGTCAAGTTCAAACTGTTCCCACAAAGTTGGGAGCATGAAATTGTCTAAAATGTCCTGGTATGCTGAAGCATTAAGAGTTCATTTCACAGGGGGCAGAGCCCAACCCCTGAAAAACAACCCCACACCATAATCCCCCTCTGTGACTGTGCAGGCCAGTCGAGTTCCTCCACACCAAACTCACTCATCCATGTCTTTATGGACCTTGCTTTGGTCACTGGTGTGCAGTCATGTTGGAACAGGAAGGGGTCATCCCCAAACTGTTCCCACAAAGAGCATGAAATTGTCCAAAATGTCTTGGTATGCTGAAGCATTAAGAGTTCCTTTCACTGGAACTAAGGGGCCGAGCCCAACCCCTGAATTCAATGATTTAGAGGGGTGTCCCAACACTTTTGGCAATATAGTGTATATCAATCATGGAATCATGGTTTTCCTCTCATTAACAAGGCGTTTGCACACCTGTATGATTTTATGCACTGTGCTGCTGCCACGTGATTGGCTGGTTAGATAACGTTGACTGTCGGAGTGTTTGGTTACTCACAGCTCGATCACAATGGGGCCAGGTTTGATTTCATCCATCTCCATGAAGGCAAAACACTTGGTACTGGTGAACTTCTTCTTGGGCTTGTAGTGTTTGAATTCAAAGAAAATAGCAGCCCCTACAATACAAAACAAAAAGCAGTTTTTCCTATCAGATCGTTTCCCCATCAGTTTGGTCTAAAATGATCTCCTCAGGCTTCCTCTGTTGTGAGGAGTGTAGTATCCAATCTAACCCGTCTGATCTACTCACAGTCCAGTCATGGCCTGGTGATTGTACATGAATCCAATTTCATTAAAAATCACAGCAAATGTTCCTAAAGCAGAATTTTGGAATAAACAAGAACAAAATGAATTATTTCACCTTTTGGTAGTTTCTCAATATGTTTCTGAATTTCAACATCTACACCGAAATGAATGTAGGTATCTTCTTTATGTGTTGAGACTGGAGTGTCCTGAACAGGGTTCAATTCCACACCATCCAGATCTGTAGCAAGAAAAACATAATGTATGTGATAAAAGGTAAGCACTCGATCGTTAAACGTACCTCACAGCTGAAAGAATTCAACTCGTACCTCGGACGCTAATCGTCATGTAAGGTTCGATGCATTGTCCTGCATCTTTTAAACCGATCCTCTCGATTTTCAGAGTCAGCAGGGTCATTCCAGGCTCGGAGGGAAGCCGAGGTAATAAAGTACCTGCTGGAAATAAGAATCTAGGCTTTATAAAGGCTACACCTTCAGGAATGTGGAAGACAAGATCATCAAACAACTAAACAGCCTCTGAGTCTAAACCTTGTTAGTGAAGACAAACAGACAATTAAATCATGCAAAACTTATTTAAAATCACCACAAAAGTAAATGTTTATTTTCCTTTATACTATATCCTTTTGAGAAAATTAATTTGAAGGAGCTAATATATTAATAGTGCTTGGCTCGTGTGGGAAAGATCGTATTTACGAGTTGAACGCACGCGAACGGCAACACAAAGTCGGAATTATGATTGGACTTTCTTTTAGTTCCGACTTTCCGAGTTTTTGGGCATGTCAGCAAGAACACATGTAGAATCAACAATAAATCTGTTAAAAATAAATAATCTGTTTACTCGTTTCCAGAATTAGTTATTAATTGTTTGGTTTATGCAGCAAGTTACTGAAATACAAGCAAATTACGATATAATAATCTCCGTCTTGCTTGACTTGAATGCACCCGATGTCATAATTACGACTCGTGAATTTCCAGACAGCTAAATTCTTCTTCTTCTTTCGGCTTTTCCCTTCAGGGGTCTCCACAGCGAATCATCTCTCTCCACCTATCCCTATCTTCTGCATCCTCAACACTTGCACCCACTAGCTTCATATCCTCATTAATTCCATCCATATACCTCCTCTTTGGCCTTCCTCTTTGCCTCCTGCCTGGCAGCTCCATGTCCAACATTCTCCTACCAATATACTCACTCTCCCTCCTCTGAACATGTCCAAACCATCTTAATCTGTCCTCCCTAACTTTGTCCCCCAAACGTCCAACATGAGCTGTCCCTCTGATGTACTTATTCCTAATCCTGTCCAATCTTGTCACTCCCAAAGAGAACCTCAACATCTTCAGCTCTGCTACCTCTAGCTCTGACTCCTGTCTCTTCCTCAGTGACACTGTCTCTAAACCATACAGCATGGCCGCTCTCACCACTGTCCTGTACACCTTCCCCTTGATTCTCGCTGATATTTTCCTATCACACAGAACTCCCCACACCTTTCTCCACCCATTCCAACCTGCCTGCTCTCGCTTCTTTACCTCTTTCCCACACTCTCCATTACTCTGGACTGTTGACCCCAAGTACTTAAACTCCTGTACCTTCTTCACCTCTTCACCCTGTAACCTTACTGTTCCACTTCCCTCCCTTTCATTCACACACATGTACTCAGTCTTACTACGACTGACTTTCATTCCTCTTCTCTCCAGCGCAAACCTCCACCTCTCCAGGTTTTCCTCCACCTTCTCCCTGCTCTCACTACAGATCACAATGTCCTCTGCAAACATCATTGTCCAAGGAGACTCCTGTCTGACCTCCTCTGACAACTGGTCCATCACTATAGCAAACAGGAAGGGGCTCAGAGCCGATCCCTGATGCAGTCCCACCTCCACTTTGAACTCCTCTGTCTGACCCACAGCACACCTCACCACTGTCCTGCTCCTCTCATACATGTCCTGCACCACTCTGACATACTTCTCTGCTACTCCTGACTTCCTCATACAGTACCACAGCTCTTCTCTTGGCACCCTGTCATACGCTTTCTCCAAGTCTACAAACACACAGTGTAACTCCCTCTGACCATCCCTATACTTCTCCATCAAAATCCTCAGAGCAAAAATTGCATCTGTTGTGCTCTTTCTGGGCATGAAGCCATACTGCTGCTCACAAATGTCCACTACCTTCCTTAACCTAGCTTCCACTACTCTTTCCCATACCTTCATTGTATGGCTCATCAACTTTATCCCCCTATAGTTGCTGCAACTCTGCACGTCACCCTTATTCTTAAAGATCGGCACTAACACACTTCTTCTCCATTCCTCAGGCATCCTCTCACTCTCTAAAACCCTGTTGAACAAACTAGCTAAAAATTCCACTGCTGCCTCTCCCAGACACTTCCAGACCTCCACCGGGATGTCGTCAGGACCAACCGCCTTT
Source organism: Hemibagrus guttatus (assembly GCA_033459395.1). Taxonomy (NCBI): domain Eukaryota; kingdom Metazoa; phylum Chordata; class Actinopteri; order Siluriformes; family Bagridae; genus Hemibagrus; species Hemibagrus guttatus. Next base: position 1,103,033 of record JAUCMX010000030.1, on the reverse strand, counting down.
CCACTCTTCATCATCTTCAAAGCCTTCCTGACTTCATCCTTTCTAATCTTATCTACTTTCTGTTCCACAGAGTTCACCCCTTCTACTCTTTTTTCCCTCTCATTTTCCTCATTCATCAGCTCCTCAAAGTATTCCTTCCATCTCCTCTGTACACTCTCCTCACTTGTGAGCACCCTTCCATCTCTATCCTTAATAACTCTAACTTGCTGCACATCCTTCCCATCTCGATCCCTCTGCCTAGCTAACCTGTACAAGTCCTTCTCTCCTTCTCTAGTGTCTAACCTAGTGTACAACTCGTCATATGCCTTCTGCTTGGCCTTAGACACCTCCCTCTTCACTCTGCGCTGTAACTCCTTGTATTCCTGTCTATTCTCTTCAGTCCTGTCCATGTCCCACTTCTTCTTGGCTAACCTCTTCCTCTGGATACTATCCTGAACTTCCTCATTCCACCACCAAGTCTCCTTATCTTCTTTCCTCCTTCCAGATGACACACCCAGCACCTTTCTCCCTGTCTCCCTGATCACTTCTGCTGTAGTTTCCCAGTCATCTGGCAGCACTACCTGACCACCCAGAGCCTGCCTCAACTTCTGTCTAAATTCCTCACAACATTCCTCCTTTTTCAGCTTCCACCACTTGGTTTTCTTCTGTATCTTTGACCTCTTCTTCTTACAGACCATCAAAGTCATCCTACACACCACCATCCTGAATTGAATTTAGTCACATTGAATCCTGCTCCTATACTACGAGCCTTGCTACCCTTCCACCTGGTCTCCTGTACACACAGTATATCCACCTTCCTTCTCTCCATCATATCAGCCAGCTCTCTACCTTTCCCTGTCATAGTACCAACATTCAGAGTTCCTATTCTCAGTCCTACACTCTTACCTTTCCTCTTCTCTCTCTGTCTGCACACTCTCCTCCCTCCTCTACTTCTTCCACCAACAGTAGCCCAATTTCCACCGGCGCCCTGTAGGTCAACGGTGCCGATGGCGGTCGTTGTTAACCCGGGCCTCGACCGATCCGGTATGAAATTCAAAGTACTGACGATTCGCATGGTTAAATTTGGCAATGTTTTACGCCGGATGCCCTTCCTGACGCAACCCTCTCTATTTATCCGGGCTTGGGACCGGCACAGAAGTCACTGGACTGTGACCCCCATGGCTAGATTCCAGACGGCTAAATTATTAGCGCCAATTAGCCATGTTTAGTCAGATTTCTTCATTTGTTATATTTCCAGGTCAGTATATCAAAGCCTGATATTACTCGTGGATTTTGTGTTATTTAGACCAACAACATTCACACTGTTTGAATCTAATATGACTATATTAAATAACAACACAACTGTCCAGTTGCTTCTTTCCCTTCAGAGATAAAGTTTACCTTTAAAGCTGTATAGATTCTCATTCTGACTAAAATCAGTGTGTGTGAAGCTTCTTCCTGCTCTTATTAAAATGTAATGCTTCACTGAGTTTTAACTTCTTGTCTCTGCTCCATGGTTTAAGCACTTTGATTGAATAGCAGAAAAACAGTGTGCTCCGATTCATTCTTTACTACAGCCACCAGATACAGTGATTTTACTACACTCTCTCTCTGTGTGTGTGTGTGTGTGTGTGTGTGGTTTTCTTGTGAGCGTCCCATCTAATAACACACTTTCCATACAGAAGGAAACAGCATGAACTGATCGAGTGTTAAACCATCACTTGCTTTAGATACTCATGGAGATCGCTACCTGACACTCTGGTAGGAAAGGACTGGATTAATACCGTCCCCGTCGCCGTGTCCAGCTCCTCTTCAACATCTAGGTTCTCTTCCTCACCTGGTGCAAAGATTTTTCTAAAATTTGGGAATTAATATCATAAGTCATGGGCTTTATACGACAGCTTAAGAATAAATGCAGCTCAGGTCTAATGCTTACCTCAAAGGCACTGGTTGGACATCGAAGGGGAAATCTTTGTTGTAAGTAAGAATATTTTTGATGACTGTTGGGGGAAAAAGACAAAAATTTCTTTAGAATTAATTAAGACGCTTCTATATCTAAAACGTGAGGTAGAAATTTTTGCATAAAATAATTGCATACTGGGTTCCAGTTTCTTCAGATCCTGTAAGGTAAACTCCTCTTGGGAGTGTGTGCTCTGAGAGAATGAAAAAGAGAAAGATGCTGAAATTTCTATAGAATAGAATTAGGTTTAAATCTAGGTTTAAAGAAATGTACACCTACACAGCCTGTTCCCAGTGCTAATAACGACAACAAGGTGTTTATTTCCCATAAGGGATGCTATGGATCAGGAAAAACCAAGAGTAGCTAAATGTTTTAGCTTTGGGTTTCTCTATGTGCATTGTGTTGGTGTAATGGACTCAGTAACGTGAAGGAAGATCTGGATCGAGATGTTTCATGAAGTTTGCTGGAGTTCCAATCAAACAGAATCTAAACTCTTACAAATTTAGAACAAAAATGTTTACATCATCAGACAAGGTTTTTACAGCCTGCGACCTCCGACGCTGCAGCGAGATCGTGTTCGTTTGTGTTGTGCTGAGACGAGAGACTCGGGCAGACTAAATCTGAAGATGTCTGCAGTCGAGTTCACATAAAAATGGTGCACAAAAACAAACTGCATCACATTCCATAGATAATGTCACATGGCCAGTTTAATAATCAATAACATCGATTCATCTTTAATGTGTTCATTTATCTCCATTTCTGAAGGTATATAAAGGTCCGTTCTGCATGCAGCACAGTCAGGGCTATAAATATTTTCTGGTTATTTCAGCTGGATTTCTACCACAATACACTGGAGGTGAGCTACACTGGACTGTCCACTTTACTCCTTTAAGTGCAATGCGATTTGACCGAAATGAAGCGACCACTGACCTGTAAGGACGAACTCCGCATTTCAAGGCATGCTGCAATTTTCCCAAGAGTTTTCTAACAACAACAGGCTTTGATTAGATTATAAATATACTGGATACTAAATCTGATCAAATCCATTCGTGTGTTTTTTCCAAAATACCTTTTGTTCCTCGGTGAAATCCTGAGAGTTTGATGACTGAACCTCTTTCTGCAGCTGCCGTGCGAGTCTGTGATAAAGAAATGCGGTATAATTAATAATCCAGTCATTAATTAATTAAGCATTAAACATTAAATAAAATGAAAAACTTTCACCTGAGATTTGGCACAAATGTTAATGCAGTTACTTTATATTTCATAATCATCAATAAACAACCCCCTTGTTAGCCTCCTTGTTAGTGCGCCAGCCTCCCACACCAGAGACCCGGGTTCAAGACCCGCTTGGTTAGGTTGCAAGTAGGACCCGGGCACGCTACATTAGCAACCATCTGGAATTCCATAGCAACAGCCTCGCAACGCACTTGAGAACACTGAACAACTCCATACCATAGCAACCACACAACACCTTAGCAACCATCTGGAATTCCTTAGCAACAGCCTAGCAATACCCTTGTGAACACTTGGAATACTATAGCAACCACAAACCATAGCCTTTGTCAACACCTGGAATACCATAGCAACCACATAGCCTTTGTAACCATCTGGAATTCTACAGCTGCAATTAAAAAACACCCTAGCAACCACATAGAATAGAAACCGAGCTAATATTTGTTATATATACACAGTACAGAAGAGTAAAATTCTTTCCTTCACATATCTCAAATTGTTAGGACATTGCGGTCAGATCACAGGGTCAGCTATGATACACAGCTCCAGAAGCAGAGAGAATTAAGAGTCCAGTGTTCAAGGGACCAACGGCAGCAGCTTGGAGATGTTGGGGCGTGAATGTCCTGAGCTGCCACTATTCACTTAGCGACCAGTGAGGATAGCATAGCAACAGCTTATTGACAAACTAGCAACTACCTGGGATTCCATAGCAACCACCACTGGCCAGTGTCCTGGGAATGGTGTGCTTGTGTACAGCTTTTTAAGGTTGTGTAGACCAGACATGACACTTGGTCAGTATGTAGTGGCCTGTAGTAACCCCGTCTCTGCTCAAGGCCTAATGATGGCACTATAGCACAGGGCAATAATTATCCTTCATGTAACACATCTGTATTGTGAAACAGGAAATAAGAAAACAGGAAATACGATTAAATGCCAAAAGTGCCAAAAGTATGTGCACCCCTGACCTTCACCCCAATATGCAGTTCTTCCTCAAATTGTTGCTGCAAAGTTTAAACCACACAGACACCGAGAACGTCTCTGTACGCTGTAGCTTTACACTTCAGTGTTCCAGCATAACCATGTCCCTGTGCACAAAGCAGCTCCATGATGATATGGTGAAGGTGAAGATTGGAGTGAAGAACTGGAATGTCCTGCATAGAGCCCTGACCCTGACCTTCCAACCTATATGTCTCTGAAGCATGACAATGTCTCTGTGCACAAAGCAGCTCCATGAAGGTTGGAGAAAGTGGAAGATCTGCAGTGTCCTGCACAGAATCCTGACTCTGACTCAACCCCAGTGGGATGAACTGGACCTGGAGTCTCCTCAACATCAGAGTCTGATCACACTGATGCTCTCCTAGCTGAATGAATCCCACAACATCTAGTGGAGAACCTTCTCAGAAGATTGGAGCTGATTATTATAACAGCAAACAGAGGAGAATAAATCTGGAGAGATGTTCAGGCTTTCAAGTGTTCTTCAAATATCTGATTATGTTTTTGGAATTTAGCTTCAGGACTCTTTCAGAAGTACTGTGAAAGAACCGGAAACGCAGGATCAGTAAGTATTGAAGAATGCGGAAGTGTTCATGCAACGAGCCTATTAGGAGCCACGATACAGGTTTAATTTAGAGCACGGATTAAGACGCTTCCTCAGGCCAGGAATCTTCCTCACAAGGGAACTCATCCTCACCTGAGTGACACCGGATACTGGGATGATCATTTAAAGCACCGTAAACGCTGTTTTTAAAAACAAAAATAAAAGTGCTATCCATGCCAACCTGCTGAAGGTAACTTACATTTGGTACTCATCAATTGCCTCCACCAACTGCCCCCACGAATCAAAGTCCGTGCCCTTTTTTAAACTTGCATGCCATTTCTGGACGGTCTTGGTGACATCTGACATCTTCTACAGCTGCAGGAGCCCGTGTCAGATTTTAACATGCTATTGCTCAGCATGCCTTGGTGTTAAATATCTGGCCGTATGCTCGAGAACATGAGCCGGTGTTCGCGCTACACCCCGGACCAAGCCCTTGTGTGCGTGCAACCGAACTTAACCGAGTGCCGCATTCGGCTTTCTTCGTAAACACCAATTCACAGATCGGAGGTCCTCTGAAGTCAGCGCCTTCAGTAGCCAAGAACTTTAACTATATACATATATTTTAAATTTTCAGCCTGTTTTTTTTTTTTCTTTTTCCAGACGTACTCCCTAAACACGTGAACTAGTGTGTTCCTTAAAAAGGATCGTTTTTAAAGCGTTATCTTTTATTCCTTTTACAGAAGCTGTGCCCTAAAATGGCTTACCATTTCTAAAATAAAAGTCCCGAAATGACACGCACAATGTTTATTTCTGCATCATTCTACATCAGTCTCAACTCGTTAACTAATTACCTTTAAATATTTTATGAAAGCCAGTGTCTAGAATATTTTTTGGGTTAATAAACAAAAGGAAAATTTGTTTTTAACATCGTTATATTTATACATAGTATTTATATTCTTAAACAGAATTAAACGCACATAAATTTGTTCCTATTCATGAAACACAACAGTAAACGTTCTTAAAACAGTCACATTCTGCAAAATGAATTCATTTCTTGTTTATTTAAAAAAGGAGAATATCAATAATTAAATTAATTTAAAGTGAATGCTACTTTTTAATGTAAATATCCTGCTGCTTGTTTACTCCTGTTTACGTTGACGTGAACTCAATAAAAATATAACCTTAAAATTAAAAAAAAAAAAAAAAAAAGGTAAAAAGTCGGAAAATAAACATGACCGCGTTCATTCATGCTCGTCTGTTTTTAGCAACATGCCAGCCAGCTAAATGTGATGACTGAATTATATTTTCCTCCTCAGGACAAGTGAACTGTAGATTTAACGAGTAAATAACGAGTGAATATATTGCATATATACATTATTACACATTAAAAGGTAAAGAATTGCCGCTGTGTTTACTGCTCATGCTGTGAGCGGCCATGTTGATGTGACGTCACTCACTGAACTTATTGAGGACACCATCTTTAGTTCCTGAGTAGGAATTCCGATTTATTAATTGTTTACTTGGCTTTTCCCTGGCCGTAAATTGGGAATTACGATTTACGGCATTTACGTCAGCCATTACGCAGGCCACCAGGAAGAGCGGTCCTTGTTTTGGATTAGCTGTCTGTTTTTTCCCTGGAAGCAGTTCCGATTAAAAACAAAGAGCTTTGACAGTTCAGTAGTTCGTTTTCCACGGCTTCAGGTGAATTCAGTAGTTTATTATGAACGATTTGGTTGTTTTGGCAGTGTTTATTGTCATCTTGGTGTTTGGCTAAATACGCTGTTGTTCATGCTTCGTAGTTAACGCTAGCTTCGTTTCGTCACTTGAACAATAATATACAATAACTTTACACACATATACATACTTATCAGTAGATAAATGATATAAGGGTATGATTTTAGAAGAATATGAAAGCATTTATTGAGTTGACAAATGTGTTACAATCATTGCAAGCTGTGACAAAGATAAAATAATAAATAGTGTGTGTGTGTCAGATGATGTTATCAGCATTGGTCATGAACATCTCGTCTAACTTTGAAGCTTTATCAGCTCAGGTGTGTAAGGAGTTTCACCATGACACACTGGTTTCACCGGAATCCTCTGAAGGCCACAGCGCCAGTGTCCTTTAACCTGTATGGAGTAGCATCCAGTCCTGCTGCCAATAAAATCTGCAAGTGAGTTTCCTGTATAAGCGGAAGTAGCCTTTGGTGATGGAAATGATATGCCTTTTTCTGTGTAAACATGTGATTCTGGAGAAATCTTGCTGACGTTGATGTTGTTTGTGATACAGCGATCTGAGGACAACGAGAGCTAGGCTTCTGGACATGTTTACGGATGCTACGTGCAGTCCAGAGGTCATGAAGAAAGCTTCTGATGAGTACTTCTCTCTGTTACAGGGTTCGTTTTTGTCTCCTTGTATTGTACACTGTATTGCCAAAAGTTTTGGGACACCGATGTCCGTGAATCATTGAATTCAGGGGTTGGGCAAGGTCCATAAAGACATGGATAAGCGAGTTTGGTGTGGAGGAACTTCACAGGATAGAACACCTTTGGGATGAATTAGAGTGGAGACTGCGAGCCAGGTCGTCCAACATCAGTGCCTGATCTCACAAATGCGCTTCTAGAGGAACGGTCAAAAATTCCCATAAACACACTCCTAAACCTTGTGGAAAGCCTTCCCAGAAGAGTTGAAGCTGTTATGACTGCAAAGGGCGGGACAACTCCATATTACATTCATGTGCATGTAAAGGCAGATGTCCCAGTTTTGGCCTGGATCACAGTCTCCGCTCTAATTCATCCCAAAGGTGTTCTACGGGGTTGAGGTCAAGACTCTGTGCAGGCCAGTCAAGTTCCTCCACACCAAACTCGCTTGTCTTTATCCATGTCTTTATGGACCTTGCTTTGGTCACTGGTGTGCAGTCATGTTGGAACAGGAAGGGGTCATCCCCAAACTGTTCCCACAAAGAGCATGAAATTGTCCAAAATGTCTTGGTATGCTGAAGCATTAAGAGTTCCTTTCACTGGAACTAAGGGGCCGAGCCCAACCCCTGAAACACAACACCTGAATTCAATGATTTGGAGGGGTGTCCCAAAACTTTTGGCAATATAGTGTATCTTAAAGTACTACCACATAAACCAAAAGTATGTCCATTACAGATGTTTTGCTCTACGTTCAGAGTTTGAGAAGGCTTTCCATTAAATTCTGGGTGTGATGGTCAGGGGTGCACATATTTTTGCTCACCTGCTAAAACCTTTGCTTGAAGAAACGTACTACTTAGAGGACTCAATGTGACGTAGCCTGCTGTGCAAGTTTGTTTTTGTCTCGCTATTAATATGAGGTTTATTTTCTGTTTTACTGCCTGGTGTGTGTAGGGTTCATCGTATCTCTGGATGGAACCACGCAAGAGAACAAGCTGCGCTTTATTCAGAACTTTAAGTGGACAGACACTTTGCAAGGAAACATACCGAGGTAATGAAACTTACAGAGAAAAAAGAAATACAATACACCTAACACCTCATTATCATATATTTCCTGTCAGGATGTCCGTGAGCGTGTAGAAGTGATTTGTGATCAATCAGTTTTGTAACAACAAATTAATATAGAACTGTACACTGGTCAGCCTTATCATTGTGAGCAGTGAGAGCTGAAGTGAATAACACTGAGCATCTCCTCATCATGGCACCTGTTAGTGGGTGGGATATATTAGGCAGCAAGTGAACATTTTGTCCTCAAAGTTGATGTGTTAGAAGCAGGAAAAATGGACAAGCATAAGGATTTGAGCGAGTTTGACCAAAAGGACCAAATTGTGATGGCTAGAAAACTGGATCAGAACATCTCCAAAACTGCAGCTCTTGTGGGGTGTTCCCAGTCTGCAGTGGTCAGTATCTATCAAAAGTATTGTTTAAGTCACTTAAAGAATCTGCTGCTAACATCTTGGTGCCAGATCCCACAGCACACCTTCAGGGGTCTAGTGAAGTCCATGCCTCGACAGGTCAGGGCTGTTTTGCCAGCAAAAGGAGGACCGACACAATATTAGACAGGTGGTCATAATGTTATGCTTGATCTGTGTATTTCTGTTTTTATTTAGCTCTCAACAGGATGCTGTGTTTGAGCTGGTGTCCATGGAGTTCAACATTGCTGTTTGGCACACCAAATTTGCATCCAGGCTCGCAGGAAAGGAGAAGTGGGTATTTATTTATTATCTATTATCTATATACCTGAGTATGAAGATGGGGCTGTATGATTCCCACTGAAACCAGAATCATGATTGATTTTTATTTTTTTTTTAATATTGCCACCACTCAGTGGTAGTTTTCACAGCAGGGGTCAGTAGCTTCCTTTATGCTTGAATTTGAATGAATGAATTTTTCATTATTACGAATTAGTCCAAAGAAATACTTGATTTACTTAGTGAAAGCATCTCCATCGATCCTACTGACTACTTGACATCAGGATTCGTTCAAAAATGAATCTTTTTCATTAATAAAATGTCCGTATGAGATCTTCATGAGTGCAGTGGACACCAGATACAGATGCGAGGTCACATGGTACAATGACTTCACTGAGCTCATTGATCACAGTGAATAATGCCGCTCTTTGTTTTATGTAAAACTTGTTTCTGCGTTGAGAAACAAACCACACAAGCCAGTTTTATGTTCTTTATTCCTTTCTTTTCTTGTGCATGTACTTAAAATATGTGATTTTAAAAAAAATCCCAGCATCACTGAGGATGAAGCAAAGGACGTTCATAAGAATCTGAAAATTGCGGCTGGAATTTTCAAGTACCTGAAGGTAACTGCTATAATGTTTCTTTCCCTTCCAGCATGTTTAAACAAATGAAATGATAGATCCTGATTCTTCCTTCCTTCCTAATTTCCTTCCTTCCAGGAGACTCAGATACCACGCCTCATCACTCCAGCGGAGAAAGGCAGAGACTTGGAGCCTCGGGTGATTGACACCTACATTGTGCAGAGTCAAGCAGAGGCTCAGGAGGGTGTGTTAAGCTTTTTTTTTTTTATTCTCTCTATTTACCCTCTGCACCTCCCTGCTATTACAAGAACAAACAAATCATCAGGATTGTATTTACTCCCCGTTTCCGTGTAGTGACCATCGCCCGTGCCATTGAACTGAAGCATAACGCTGGCCTTATTGCAGCTTTGGCACTTGAGACTGCAAACTATTATCAAAAAGCTGGTATGAGTTAAATACTGATAATTATATTATGTCTTATATATATATATATATATATATATATATATATATATATATATATATATATATATATATATATATATATATATATATATATATATATAAAAAATCAGGAGCATTCTTTAATCCTTTTGATGTATATTATACTGAGTTTATGTTAGATATTATTCCTTTTTTCCTCTTAGATCACACTCTGAACACTCTGGACCCCGAGTGCAGTAATAAGTGGAGAAAGTATCTGCAGTTGAAGCAGCACTTTTACATGGCTTATGTAAGGCTTTATCAGTATCAGTGCAACAGTTGAGTGAGCTGGTGTGGCTACAGGTTTTCACACAAAAGATGATGTCATGAGGGCAGTTCTGACGTGTGTGTGTGTCATGCATTATAATCTTAATCTCTTTAATTAGGGCCTTTACCAATGTGCTCACACCATATTCTCATAATCATCCATTATAGCATCATAAGCATTGCCATTATTACACTATATTGCCAAAAGTTTTTGGACACCCCAAAAATCATTGAATTCAGGTGTTCCAAACACTTCCACATGGAAGCTCCTAGGCATGCAGACTGCTCCTACAAACACGTGTGTAAGAATGGCTCGCTCTCAGGAGCTCAGTGAATTCAAGTGTGGTACCGTGATAGGTTCCCACCTGTGCAATAAGTCCATTCGTGAAATTTCCTCACTATTAAATATTCCACGCTCAACTGTTTGTGGTATTATAACAAAGTGAAAGCAGTTGGGAACAACAGCGACTCAGCCACGAAGTGTTCGGCCATGTAAAATCACAGAGTGGGGTCAGCATTTTGGATCATTTGCAGTGGGAGAATTGCGTTCTGAGGTAGACCTGCCAGGAGAGAGTTGCAGTAGTCCAATCTCGAAATGACCAGAGACTGAACAAGCACCTGAGTAGCCTGTGTGAAAAGAAATGGCCGAATCCTTCTGATGTTGTACAGAAGAAACCGACATGAGCATGTCACATTAGTGACATGGGAGGAAAAGGACAGTTGATTGTCCATGGTTACCCCAAGGTTGCGAGCAGTGGCTGAAGGGGAAATCATGGAGTTGTTCAGAGATATCGCAAGATCTTGGGCTGGGGTTGGATCACCTGGGATGTCCAGCAGCTCAGTTTTGCTAGGATTGAGTTTCAGCTGATGAGCCGTCATCCAAGATGAAATGTTCACCAGACACGCTGAGATCCGAGCAGAAACCGTGGTATCTGAGGGAGGGAAGGAGAAGATAAGTTGGGTGTCATCGGCATAGCAGTGGTATGAAAATCCATATAAGGATATAACTTTGCCACGAGAGTGAGTATAGAGGGAGAAAAGGAGAGGACCAAGTACTGAGCCTTGCGGGACACCAGTAGAGAGTCTACGTGGAGCAGATGTCAATCCCTTCCATGTTACCTGATATGAGCGACCATCCAGGTAGGAAGCAAACCATTCCCATGCTGTTCCACAAATTCCAAGACTCCTGAGGGTGGACAAGAGAGTCTTGTGGTTTACTGTGTCAAATGCTGCAGACAGGTCGAGGAGGATGAGGACCGATGACAGTTTGGCTGATCTAGCAGCATGTAGTTTCTCATTGACTGCCAAAAGGGCAGTCTCTGTGGAATGTGCTGCTTTGAAGCCAGACTGGTTGGGTTCATGGAGGTTATTCTGCAGGAGATAGTCAGACAGCTGATTACAAACAATGCGTGCGAGAGTTTTTGAAAGGAATGAGAGAAGTGATACTGGTCTGTAGTTGCTGATGTCTGAGGGATCCAGAGCAGGTTTCTTCAGGGTGGGGATGACCCTGGCTTTCTTAAAGACAGTTGGAACATGACCAGATGTTAAGGATCCATTGATGACTGTGCTGATGAAGGGTAGGAGGTCAGGTGAGATGGTCTGGAGCATAGCTGAAGGGATTGGATCCAGTGGGCAGGTGGTAGGATTGCAGGACTGAATAATTTGCAAAACCTCTTCTGCTGCTGTAGTTGAGAGATGCGTCAGTGAAGGAGTAGTGGAGTTCTCTGGAGTGACCGATCACACTTCTCTGTCTGGCAATCCAATGGACGAGTCTGGGTTTGGCGGTTGCCAGGAGAACGGTACTTTGCCTGACCGCATTGTGCCAAGTGTAAAATTTGGTGGAGGGGGAATATGGTGTGGGGTTGTTTTTCAGGGGTTTGTTCATGTGCATGTAAAGGTAGATGTTCCAAAACTTTTGCCAATATAGTGTATATAACCTTTAGCTTCATACGACATTTGTTGCTTCTTGTCGAGAAGATGAAATGCCTAAATATATTACGCATTATTATTATTATGTTTTATGTCTCTATCACAGGCTTACTGCTACAATGGACAGACTCTCCTAGCGAGTGACAAGTGTGGTGAAGCCATTCGATCGCTACAAGAGGCTGAAAAATGTGAGTCATTTTAGATTAGATAGTGTTTATATAATAGAGTTTATTAAATCCCAAGGAGAAAACGGGCAGGAAACATTTAGGGATAACATTTAGGGATAAATATTGATTTAATTTGAAACACTGTAAATTTTTATTTGATGTTTTTATGTTTCAGTAAAGCTGCTTTGAGACAGTGCTCGTTATTAAAAGCGCTATACGAATATGAATGAGCTACAACATCCCCAGTGTGTGTAAGAGTGACACGATGTAAATATAATGTCCATTGTCTTCAGTGTCCACATAGTTTCATATTTTTTTGGTGTTGATTCCAGACTTCTTGTACCTTCCTGTACTCTTCTCCAAACCTTCGGCTGAATGCTGTTCGAAGAATATATTAATTACTACACACAAGTTTGTGATATCTGGAATTATAATTTAGGTTTTAGTCCTCTTTCTCTTCTTCTTCTTCAGGTTATCTGCGTGCAGAGACGCTGTGTAAAGAATACCGTCAGACCAAAGGCCCGGGCAGCACGGCCAAACCCTCCGAACAGCTCTTCTTCAGGAAGCTTGGTGGCCTGATCAAAAACACTCTGGAGAAATGTCAGAGGGAAAATGGCTTCATGTGAGAATCTGAACAGATCTACACAACCTGCAACACACAGATATTCACACATTATCATGGAGGTCATAGATAGTTCAGTGCAGAGAACAGGACAGGTAATGAATACAGGGTTGCCAGATTGGGATAGTTTAACAAAAACTGCTAGTTTTATACCAAATAATCTGAAATAAAGGCTTGCTTATAGCCCCCCAGCTCAGTCGCCATGTGCTTGAGTTTTCCCCGGTAAACGAGAGGGTTGTTTCCCTGCTTCTTCGGGCCAGGGATAGGTGTCTCACTGTTGTATCAGCTTATAGGCCGAATGGCAGTGTGGAGTATCCAACCTTCTTGGAGACCCTGCGAGGGGTGCTGGAAGGTGCTCCGACTGGGGACTCCATAGTTTTGCTGGGGGACTTCAACGCCCATGTGGGCAACGACAGTGATACCTGGAGGGGTGTGATTGGGAGGAACGGCCCCCCTGATCTGAACTCGAGTGGTGTCCTGTTGCTGGACTTCTGTGCTAGTCACAGTCTGTCCATAACAAACACTATGTTCAAGCATAAGGGTGCCCATCAGTACACATGGTACCAGGACACCCTAGGCCGGAGATCAATGATCGACCTTGTGGTCGTGTCATCTGACCTTCGGCCGCATGTCTTGGACACTCGGGTGAAGAGAGGGGCAGAGCTGTCAACCGATCACCACCTGGGGGTGAGTTGGATCTGCTTACGGAGGAGGATGCCGGACAGACTTGGCAGACCCAAACGTATTGTGAGGGTCTGTTGGGAATGTCTTGCTGATCCCTCTGTTAGGGGGGTCTTCAACTCCCACCTCCGGGAGAGTTTCAACCAGATCCCGAGGGAGGCTGGGGACATTGAGTCTGAGTGGACTATGTTTTCCTACTCCATTGTTGACGCAGCCATCCGGAGCTGTGGCCGTAAGGTCTCTGGTGCCGGTTGCGAACACAGGGAATAGACTGTGTTCAGGGGAACACAGTGGTGGACACTGGAAGTAAGGGATGCCATCAAGCTGAAGAAGGAGTCCTATCGAGCCTGGTTGGCTTGGGGGACTCCGGAGGCAGCTGAGGCATACCAGCAGGCCAAGCGAACTGCAGCCCGGGTGGTCTTGGAAGCAAAAACTTGGGTCTGGGAGGAGTTCGGTGAGGCCATGGAGAAGGACTATCAGACGGCCCCAGGGAAATTCTAGCAGACCGTTCGGCGCCTCAGAAGGGGTAAGCAGCTCTCTGCCAACACTGTTTACAGTGGAGGTGGAGAGTTGCTGGCCTCGACTGGGGATATTGTCGGACGGTGGAAGGAATACTTCGAGGATCTCCTCAATCCCACTGACACACCTTCTGTAGAGGAACCAGAGATAGATTCATTCATCACCCAAGCTGAGGTTACTGAGGTAGTTCAGCAGCTCCTTGGTGGCAAGGCACTAGGGGTGGATGAGATTCGTCGAGTACCTGAAGTCTCTGGATGTTGTGGGGCTGTCTTGGCTGACACGTTTCTGCAATATAGCGTGGCGGTCAGGGACAGTGCCTCTAGACTGGGCGACCAGGGTGGTGGTCCCTCTTTTTAAGAAGGGGGACCGGAGGGTGTGTTCCAACTATAGGGCGATCACACTCCTCAGCCTCCCAGGGAAAGTCTATTCCAGAGTACTGGAGAGGAGAGTCCGACCGTTAGTCGAACCTCGGATACAGGAGGAGCAATGTGGATTTCGTCCTGGTCATGGAACACTGGACCAGCTCTATACCCTCCACAGGGTGCTCGAGGGTTCATGGGAGTTTGCCCAACCAGTCCACATGTGTTTTGTGGCATTCGACCGTGTCCTTCGTGGCATTCTGTGGGAGGTGCTCTGGGAGTACGGGGTCCGTGGCCCTCTGTTAAGGGCTGTTCGGTCTCTATATAACCGGAGCAGGAGCTTGGTTCGCATTGCCAGCTGTAAGTCAGATCTGTTCCCAGTGCATGTTGGACTCCGACAGGGCTGTCCTTTGCCACCGGTTCTGTTCATTGCTTCTATGGACAGAATTTCTAGGCGCAGCCGGGGGCTGGAGGGAGCCCGGTTTGGGGACCACAGGATTTCATCGCTGATTTTTGCAGATGATGTTGTCCTGTTGGCTCCTTCAAGCCTGGACTTACAGTATGCACTGGGGCCTTTTGCAGCTGAGTGTGAAGCGGCTTGGATGAGGGTCAGCACTTCTAAATCTGAGACCATGGTTCGACCGGAAAAAGGTGGCTTGCACCCTCCAGGTTGGAGGGGAGTTCCTTCCTCAAGTGGAGGAGTTTAAGTATCTCGGGGTCTTGTTTACGAGTGAGGGAAGGATGGATCGTGAGATTGACAGACGGCTCGGTGCAGTGGCAGCAGTAATGAGGTCTATATACCATTGTGTTCTGGTCAAGAAGGAGCTGAGCTGGAAGGCGAAGCTTTCGATTTACCAGTCAATCTACGTTCATACTCTCATTTATGGTCATGAGCTCTGGGTCATGACCAAAAGGATAAGGTCCCGGATACAAGCGGCCGAAATGAGCTTCCTCCGTAGGGTGGCGGGGCACTCCCTTAGAGATAGGGTAAGGAGCTCTGTCACCCGGGAGGAGCTTGGAGTAGAGCCGCTGCTCCTCCACATCGAAAGGGGACAGTTGAAGTGGCTCGGGCATCTGTTTTGGATGCCTCCGGGACGTCTCCCTGGGGAGGTGTTCCGGGCATGACCCACCGGGAAGAGACCCCGGGGAAGACCCAGGACATGCTGGAGAGACTGTCTCTCAGCTGACCTGGGAACGCCTCTGGGTCCCTCCGGAACAGCTGGAGGAAGTGTCTGGGGGAGAGGGAAGTTTGGGCATCCCTGCTTAGACTGCTGTCCCCGCGACCCGGCTCCGGATAACCGGAAGACAATGACTGAATGAATGAATCTGAATTAAATACAGATTATTAGAAAAAATTGATGACTGGTTTCCCACTAAAAAGAAAGTCTAGGACTAGTTTAAGGTATTTATTGTGTGTGAGATTTACACTATATTGCCAAAAGTTTTGGGACACTCCTCCACATCATTGAATGAGTCCTGACCTCAACCCCATAGAACACCTTTGGGATGAATTAGGGCGGAGACGGGCCTTCTCATCCAACATCAGTGCCTGACCTCACAAATGTGCTTCTAGAGGAACGGTCAAAAATTCCGATAAACGCACTCCTAAACCTTGTAGAAAGCCTTCCCAGAAGAGTTGAAGCTGTTATAGCTGCAAAGGGCGGGACAACTCCATATTACATTCATGTGCATGTCAGACAGCCCAAAACTTTTGGCAATATAGTGTAGTTGGGATTGAAATTTTGCTAGGATCTGGCAACCCTGACATCGTGATGCTACCTCAAACGTGGCTGAATGAAGGTAGAATAAGTAAAGTGTGATGTCCTGTCAACTGTGTTGTTCTTGTTAATGTATATTAAATGTACGGTCACAAGCAGCTGTTGGTCACTGGCTGTCGTTTATGTTGCCTGATTATATATTTGGACTCGTTATTCAGGTTAATTCTAAACTACCACAAAAAAATAGAAGTAAATTTAACTAAATCAAGCATTTGAGGTTCCTGCTGTCAGTCTGGAGATTGTTCAGATCATTTCTGGTCCCTGAAGATTATTTTTGCTTAGATGATAGACTTCAACACACGAACCTGGACATTCTTTTGAACTTAATGGTTTATAGAAATGTGATAAAATGGGTTTTTTTGACAGATATTTCCATAAAGTGCCTGAAGAAGCACCTGCTCTGGAGCTAAAGGCAAGTTACGGTCTGGCGGAGCCCATTACCTTTGAGCTTCCTCCTCTCAGCAGCCAGTGTACTCCTGAGGTCTACGCCACTTTCGATCTCACCAGAGGAACGAAAGATGACAAGGTATAAATCAAACAAACAAAGAGTCATGTTTGAAATGCTGGTCAGATCCACTGACGTATTAACTCTCTGTAGGCAACGAAACCCAAGCAGGAGGAGGAGATTAAGCCTGTGAAGGAACCTGATCTCAAGCCGCAGAAAGACACAGGATGTGTGATCTCCTGAGCTCTTCAAGGAACGTCTGAGAGCGAGAGTGTAGATACGTTTCTGGTTCATTAAGTCGTATTATGATTCATCAAATCATGGTTCATAGCTGTATAAGATCTGAACTACAAAGGTGGAAGATAATGCTCATGTTAACAGATTAACTTCATGTACTGTTATTATTATTTTTGCAAAATCATTCATTTACTCCATGGAAGTGATTTTATATTTCTAGTTAATCGTGTATCGAGGTCCACTGCACAAAAGATCACACCTATATCCGTGTCTATTTTATCTTTTACTTTAAAAACTCTTCTGAAACTCGTTGTTAAAGATCATTTTGTTCTTTTTGATTTGAGTCAAATGAAAAAAAAATAAGTCACTAATCTGTATAGCGGCTAATATAGCGTCTACATGTTCTGCATAACTTATATGAAGACTTATCAATCTGTAAATGGATGCTGGTTATTAAAATATATTACAAATGAAGCATGTCTTATTTTAATATTAGCAGTCTATTTTAAAAAAAATACTGCGAGTGTGAAATTCTGTTCATTTGGCACCTGAAAGGTTTGGGGGAGATTTTGTGCAGCTCTCAGAACAGCCGAGAGTGAAGTTAGTACACTGTCGTTACGGTAACGAAGAGATTTCGAACAATATTTGAAAAGACAACCATCATCTGTTATGATGGATGATATATTTCCAACAATTATGTCCTCACAGTGACCTTTCCAACAGCAAAGAATCGAGGTTGTTCTGAGAGTAGAGTGTTCCTAATAAAGTGACCAGTGGGTGTATTAAGAAAAAAAGACACGTCTTATCAAATGTAACTTGATTTGAATGTTATCTATAACACAAACGTGTTAAAAACACTCACTGTCATGTATTTAATGCCTTCATCCAGTAAAATGTTTGTTAAAAGTCTTTCTGAGGATTGTCATTTACTCTGACGTCATAACCTGGAGCTTACGCTTGTTTACACATATAATAAATAATAAATAGAAAAAAAATATCCGTTGTTGAAAAACGAACAGAAATCTGTGTGACACGTTTTAAAGAGTCTACATTGTGATATTTATATTGAAATATTCAAATATAATGGATATAAAATAAAAGTCTTCATACACCGCTGCTGTAGAAATGGCAGGTTTTTATATTACTGTAAGATGAATCATGTCCACTCTCACAGTGTAGAGCTGTCCACCTTCAGGTCTCCACATCCCTCACAGTGTAGAGCTGTCCACCTTCAGGTCTCCACATCCCTCACAGTGTAGAGCTGTCCACCTTCAGGTCTCCACATCCCTCACAGTGTAGAGCTGTCCACCTTCAGGTCTCCACATCCCTCACAGTGTAGAGCTGTCCACCTTCAGGTCTCCACAACTCTCACAGTGTAGAGCTGTCCACCTTCAGGTCTCCACATCCCTCACAGTGTAGAGCTGTCCACCTTCAGGTCTCCACATCCCTCACAGTGTAGAGCTGTCCACCTTCAGGTCTCCACAACTCTCACAGTGTAGAGCTGTCCACCTTCAGGTCTCCACATCCCTCACAGTGTAGAGCTGTCCACCTTCAGGTCTCCACATCCCTCACAGTGTAGAGCTGTCCACCTTCAGGTCTCCACATCCCTCACAGTGTAGAGCTGTCCACCTTCAGGTCTCCACATCCCTCACAGTGTAGAGCTGTCCACCTTCAGGTCTCCACATCCCTCACAGTGTAGAGCTGTCCACCTTCAGGTCTCCACATCCCTCACAGTGTAGAGCTGTCCACCTTCAGGTCTCCACAACTCTCACAGTGTAGAGCTGTCCACCTTCAGGTCTCCACATCCCTCACAGTGTAGAGCTGTCCACCTTCAGTAGATTTGAAGATAAACTAGATTTAAAGGAACACTGGTTCAGAAGGAACACTAGATTTGTAGAAACACTAGATCAAAAGGAACTCTTGATTAAAAGCAATACTAGATCTAAAGGAACACTGGTTCTGACGGAGCACTAGATCAGGAGGTAGACAGCACACAGACAGACCCAGCTTCCTTAATTATTAGAAGTTGCTTTCGGCTGCTCCCTGTTCGGGGTCGCCACAGCGGACCGACTGGTCCGCACAACAACTTGGCACAGGTTTTACGCCGGATGCCCTTCCTGCCGCAACCCTCCCATTTTTCCGGGCTTGGGACCGGCACTGCATCCAGTGGCTGGGGTTGAGGCATTGGCTGGGAATCGAACCCGGGCCTTCCGCATGATAGGCGAGCAACCTACCACTGAGCCACCAATGCCTCCAGCTTCCTTAATTATTAAAACATCAGAATTCCTTCTTAATTGAGCGACTAGTCTTATTTGGATTGTTGTCTTTTTGTTATATATGTAACATTTCTTTACTGACATTAATATGAAACGACTGGATTAAACAAAAATACGTGTAACTGAAATAAATAAGCGATGTGATCCTGACAGAGTAATGCGTACAGACTTTTATTGAGACACAGTCCATGGTTAAAGAAGCAGCGTTTTTGTTTACTATAATTTTATTTCATTTGTGTTAATGGTATTTCTGATCACTGCTTCTTCTTCTTCTTCTTCGCGCTGTGGGACTTTTATTTTGAAAAACAAACCCGGAAGTTAAACGAGCTTATTGTTGTTGACTTAACGCTGGTTTTGCAGTGGACTGTAAAAAGTAGTTCTTATTGCTGTGTGTGTTTATAGCCACCTCATGTGAAGCGTTCAAAAAAAAAAAAATTAGAGTTTAAATGAAAGTGAATTAGAAGTGTTAACATATTTTGTATTTTGTCAATGAGTTTTTGTTAAGTTGAGGGCACGTGTTGTCTGAGAAGTGAGGAAACACTCACAGCGTTTTTTTTTATTACTACACACTGCTAATATTTAGTAAATAAACAGCTATGGATGATCTTCAGGTCCATATTCCAGAGGCAGATAACGATGACACATCGGATGATGAAGGAAATCAGACGACAATGAAACGGGCGAGTTTTCTGCACGTCTCTCCCTCTAAAAGTAAGATGTTCAAAGGAGCAATAGTCGATTTTTTTTATCCCTTAACTTTATAAATAACCAAAAGGTTGCCAATGTAGGTCCGGAATCTGTGTTTGTGTTACCGTTACAGCAGTCATTTTACAGACGATGTAGATTCTAGTGATGTATCGTTCGCGAACGAGCCGACTCTAAGAGCCGATTCTTTGCAGCGTACGAGAAGAGCCGACTCAGCCGTCTTCAGCTCGTTTTTGTAACGGAAAAAAGCATAAAAATAAGGCTTTTATAAAAACACTGAATAGGAATTACTCACCAACACACAAAAAAATCGTTATTGCTAAATTAGGCTAAAATAGAAGGCTCCGAGTGATACTAAATGAAGAGCCATTTCGGAGCCGTAAGAGCCGGCTCTTCTAAGGGAGCCGAGCTAAAAGAGCCGAATCTTTGAAAAGGATTATCAGATACTTCAGGCGGAGATTCGTTTGGATTCATTGTAACGTCCAGCCCTTATAGTATAATTGGTGCAGATAGAATCACTGATAATTGGTGTGATTTGTTTACTTCTTTATAATAATAAAAAGAGATAAAAATGTAAGCAAAAAACCCCCTAAAGCCCTGCATTTCTCCAACCATCAACCCCTAAATCTGAAAAGTGTGAGTCTCACGTTAATGTTCTTCAGTAGACTTTCTCATGGATTGTGTTGTTCTGGGATGTCGTTGCAGAGCGTTGTACAGAAAGCGGATTTCATAAAAGCACAAGATTGTGTCTTCATGCCATTAGAGACGCTGTTCTGCATCATCGCTGGGAGGAAGCTGCACGATATTTAGACGTTTACGCTCAAACGCTGGAAGACACCACAAGCAGCAAGCAGTCAGTGGCCTGTGAGGTGAGCGAAGAAACAAGGGATTTCGTCTGGATTTACACCTGCTTACGTTTCTGTAGTAAATCTGAACTATTTCTGCTCTCAGATTATTTGGAGACTTGGCACTGAAGTCCTCCAGCATCATCCGCACAAAGATCAGGAACATTTTACTGTTCTGTACGAACGCATGAAAAACACCGGAGTGAAAAATTTTGCCAAGGTTTGCATTTATATCTGTGTTATAATAATAACTTGCACAAAATACACAGACTTATTGAAATAAAAGGATCTTCTTCTTCTTCTTCTTTCGACTTTTCCCTTCAGGGGTCTCCACAGCGAATCATCTCTCTCCACCTATCCCTATCTTCTGCATCCTCAACACTTGCACCCACTAGCTTCATATCCTCATTAATTCCATCCATATACCTCCTCTTTGGCCTTCCTCTTTGCCTCCTGCCTGGCAGCTCCATGTCCAACATTCTCCTACCAATATACTCACTCTCCCTCCTCTGAACATGTCCAAACCATCTTAATCTGGCCTCCCTAACTTTGTCCCCCAAACGTCCAACATGAGCTGTCCCTCTGATGTACTCGTTCCTAATCCTGTCCAATCTTGTCACTCCCAAAGAGAACCTCAACATCTTCAGCTCTGCTACCTCTAGCTCTGACTCCTGTCTCTTCCTCAGTGACACTGTCTCTAAACCATACAGCATGGCCGCTCTCACCACTGTCCTGTACACCTTCCCCTTGATTCTCGCTGATATTTTCCTCACACAGAACTCCCCATACCTTTCTCCACCCATTCCAACCTGCCTGCACTCGCTTCTTTACCTCTTTCCCACACTCTCCATTACTCTGGACTGTTGACCCCAAGTACTTAAACTCCTGTACCTTCTTCACCTCTTCACCCTGTAACCTTACTGTTCCACTTCCCTCCCTTTCATTCACACACATGTACTCAGTCTTACTACCACTGACTTTCATTCCTCTTCTCTCCAGCGCAAACCTCCACCTCTCCAGGTTTTCCTCCACCTGCTCCCTGCTCTCACTACAGATCATAATGTCATCTACAAACATCATTGTCCAAGGAGACTCCTGTCTGACCTCCTCTGACAACTGGTCCATCACTATAGCAAACAGGAAGGGGCTCAGAGCCGATCCCTGATGCAGTCCCACCTCCACATTGAACTCCTCTGTCTGACCTACAGCACACCTCACCACTGTCCTGCTCCTCTCATACATGTCCTGCACCACTCTGACATACTTCTCTGCTACTCCTGACTTCCTCATACAGTACCACAGCTCTTCTCTTGGCACCCTGTCATACGCTTTCTCCAAGTCTACAAACACACAGTGCAACTCCCTCTGACCATCCCTATACTTCTCCATCAAAATCCTCAGAGCAAAAATTGCATCTGTTGTGCTCTTTCTGGGCATGAAGCCATACTGCTGCTCACAAATTTCCACTACCTTCCTTAACCTAGCTTCCACTACTCTTTCCCATAGCTTCATTGTATGGCTCATCAACTTTATCCCCCTATAGTTACTGCAACTCTGCACGTCACCCTTATTCTTAAAGATCGGCACTAACACACTTCTTCTCCATTCCTCAGGCATCTTCTCACTCTCTAAAACCCTGTTGAACAAATTAGCTAAAAATTCCACTGCTGCCTCTCCCAGACACTTCCAGACCTCCACCGGGATGTCGTCAGGACCAACTGCCCACTTTTCATCCTCTTCAAAGCCTTCCTGACTTCATCCTTTCTAATCTTATCTACTTTCTGTTCCACAGAGTTCACCCCTTCTACTCTTTTTTCCCTCTCATTTTCCTCATTCATCAGCTCCTCAAAGTATTCCTTCCATCTCCTCTGTACACTCTCCTCACTTGTGAGCACCCTTCCATCTCTATCCTTAATAACTCTAACTTGCTGCACATCCTTCCCATCTCGATCCCTCTGCCTAGCTAACCTGTACAAGTCCTTCTCTCCTTCTCTAGTGTCTAACCTAGTGTACAACTCGTCATATGCCTTCTGCTTGGCCTTAGACACCTCCCTCTTCACTCTGCGCTGTAACTCCTTGTATTCCTGTCTATTCTCTTCAGTCCTGTCCATGTCCCACTTCCTCTTGGCTAACCTCTTCCTCTGGACACTATCCTGAACTTCCTCATTCCACCACCAAGTCTCCTTATCTTCTTTCCTCCTTCCAGATGACACACCCAGCACCTTTCTCCCTGTCTCCCTGATCACTTCTGCTGTAGTTTCCCGGTCATCTGGCAGCACTACCTGACCACCCAGAGCCTGCCTCAACTTCTGTCTAAATTCCTCACAACATTCCTCCTTTTTCAGCTTCCACCACTTGGTTTTCTTCTCTATCTTTGACCTCTTCTTCTTACAGACCATCAAAGTCATCCTACACACCACCATCCTATGCTGTCTGGCTACACTCTCTCCCACTACCACTTTACAGTCACTAATCTCTTTCAGATTGCCTCTTCTACATAGGATGTAGTCTACCTGTGTTCTCCTACCTCCACTCTTGTAAGTCACTCTATGCTCCTCCCTCTTCTGAAAATAAGTGTTAACCACACCCATGTCCATCCTCTTAGCAAAGTCCACTACCATCTGTCCTTCAAGGTTCCTTTCCTTAACTCCAAACTTGCCCATCACCTCCTCATCACCTCTGTTCCCCTCACCAACATGTCCATTAAAATCCGCTCCTATCACCACTCTCTCACCCGTGGGAATACTCTCCATCACCTCATCTAATTCACTCCAGAATCTCTCTTTCTCCTCTAACTCACAACCTACCTGTGGGGCATAACCACTAACAACATTCAACATCACCCCTTCAATCTCTAACTTCAGACTCATCACCCTGTCTGACACTCTCTTCACCTCCAGAACATTCCTCACAAACTCCTCCTTCAGGACCACACCTACCCCATTTCTCTTACTATCCACACCATAATAAAACAGCTTGAATCCTGCTCCTATACTACGAGCCTTGCTACCCTTCCACCTGGTCTCCTGTACACACAGTATATCCACCTTCCTTCTCTCCATCATATCAGCCAGCTCTCTACCTTTCCCTGTCATAGTACCAACATTCAGAGTTCCTATTCTCAGTCCTACACTCTTACCTTTCCTCTTCTCTCTCTGTCTGTGCACTCTCCTCCCTCCTCTACTTCTTCCACCAACAGTAGCCCAATTTCCACCGGCGCCCTGTAGGTCAACGGCGCCGATGGCGGTCGTTGTTAACCTGGGCCTCGACCGATCCGGTATGAAATTCAGAGTACTGACGATTCGCATGGTTAAATTTGGCAATGTTTTACGCCGGATGCCCTTCCTGACGCAACCCTCTCTATTTATCCGGGCTTGGGACCGGTACAGAAGTCACTGGACTGTGACCCCCATGGCTAGATTATTGAAATAAAAGGATGTTGGATTTAAATTAAAAAGGCATTTATTTCGAGCCTTTATTCATTTGTTTTGTTTTCTCTTTATAAAATAAAAGTTTTCTCATTTGGTCAGGTCTGTTTGGAGCATGCCTTCCACCTCCTGTTAGATGGACACATTCTCAAGGCCAAGCAGCAGCTATCGGTGGCCACGAGCTGGAGGTACGGCCGGCAGTCCGCCAGTCAGTCTCTGGAGTTAAAACTCATCCACGGCTACTGCGGCTTTCTGGATTATCTTGCCTGGTCTCAGAAAAGGTCATCTGTGTCTGATACAGGTGTCCACATTTGTCCACTTAATTAATATATCAACTCATACAGTCCAATCTTCTCCTCTCCTCTCTCCTCCTCTCCTCTATCCTCTTCTCCTCTAGGAGAGAAGAAGAGGTGAAGAGGAGAGAGTAGAAGAGGAGAGAGGAGAAGAGGTTAGAGGAGAAGAGGAGAGAACAAGAGGAGAGAGGAGATCTCTCCTCTTCTCCTCTCTCCTCTTCTCCTCTCTCCTCTTCTCCTCTTCACCTCTTCACCTCTTCACCTCTTCTCCTCTTCACCTCTTCTCCTCTTCACCTCTCCTCTCTCCTCTTCACCTCTTCTTCTCTCCACTCTCCTCTTCTCTTCTTCTCCTTTTCTCCTCTTCACCTCTTCTTCTTTCCTCTCTCCTCTTCTCCTCTCTCCTCTTCTCCTCTTCACCTCTTCTTCTCTCCTCTCTCCTCTTCTCCTCTCCACCTCTTCTTCTCTCCTCTTCTCCTCTCTCCTCTTCTCCTCTCTCCTCTTCTTCTGTCCTCTCTCCTCTTCACCTCTTCTTCTCTCCTCTTCTCCTCTCTCCTCTTCTCTTCACCTCTCCTCTCTCCTCTTCTCTTCTCTCCTCTTCTCCTCTCTCCTCTTCTCTTCACCTCTCCTCTCTCCTCTTCTCCTCTCTCCTCTTCTCCTCTTCTCCTCTCTCCTCTTCACCTCTCCTCTTCTCCTCTTCTCCTCTTCACCTGTTCACCTCTCCTCTTCTCTTCTCCTCTCGTCCTAACCCTCATACTGTAATAAGTAAATCCTGTGTTCTGTGTGTTTTTATCAGAGGATTGTGTAAATAATCGTGAGTTGCACACCTACTTCAGACAAGCCTCCGTGACCCTGCAGGAGCTCATAAAACAGCCGGGAGTGTGGGATCCTTTCGTTTTGGGTTGTGTTGATGTGAGTTGATGTGTAGCACTTGTCTTAAAATCTACATTTATTAAAAATATTCATTTTGATGACTTGAGTATATTTTGGACAGATGTTTGAATTCTACAGCGCTGAAGAAGAAGTTCTACAGTTACTTCAAAACTACGCCAATAACAAGGATTATCCCTCAAACCCCAACGCACACGTTTACTTATACAAGCATCAGAAAAGACATAAAGCTTCAACAGACCAACTTCTTCACACCCTGAAGGTGAAGTGTCCGGTTAACTAAGTCATTATTTTTGAGGGTTTTGAAGGGATTCATGTCAGTCGTGTAAATTAGTCTTAAACCTTTTCAGGGTCTGCACTCACTGGTTCCCAGTCACGAGCTGATGCTGGAGTATTGCGCTCTGTTGGTTAAATCAGGTAAATCTGTCCTTAGCAGAACATAGCAGTTGAGAACAGTTTTCATGCCCTTCATGCAGCCGGTCATTCTGCGGCATGTTCTAGCTGCGTGACTGGTGATGAAATGTCTTTGACAGGAGAGCAGAAAGATCTACAGCACGCTCTTAGTGTTGCTATGAATCTTCTAGAATACACCAGCTGGAAGACTGACATGAAGGCCTGGACGTGTCTGCTGGACGTTCTCAAATGCCTCAAAAAAAAGTAAGGGAACACACAGTGGGCATCACTGACCAGTCGTTACATTTCTACCATTTTTATAAAAGATTCAAACACCGATTTTCTTTATACTTCTGTAATGAACAGAGATCTCCCAAAAAATTATTAGGTGTATACATGGCACCCATATTTGCATATGGCGACGCCCACAGAACTATAAAAGGCAAAGATGAAATGATCAGTAAATGAAATTTTTATTTTTATATATATATATATATAAAATATATATATTTACACAGATCAGCTATAACACTGTGAGCAGTGAGAGGTGAAGTGAATAAGACTGATGATCTCCTCATCATGGCACCTGTTAGTGGGTGGGATATATTAGGCAGCAAGTGAACATCTTGTCCTCAAAGTTGATGTGTTAGAAGCAGGAAAAATGGACAAGTGTAAGGATTTGAGCGAGTTTGACGAAGGGCTAAATTGTGATGGCTAGACCACTGGATCAGAACATCTCCAAAACTGCAGCTCTTGTGGGGTGTTCCCGGTCTGCAGTGGTCAGTATCTATCAAAAGTGGTCCAAGGAAGAAACAGTGGTGAACCGGAGACAGGGTCATGGGCGGCCGAGGGTCACTGATGCACGTGGGGAGCAAAGGCTGGCCCGTGTGGTCCGATCCAACAGACAAGCTACTGTTGCTCAAATTGCTGAAGAAGTTAATGCTGGTTCACCTTCAGGGATCTAGTGGAGTCCATGCCTCGATGGGTCAGGGCTGTTTTTAGGCAGGTGGTCATAATATTATGCCAGATCAGTGTATACTATTTAACAGTGTAACAGCATCTGAAAGGGTCAAAATCTGGCAGAAGATGTGAATTAAGCATGATAAAAAGACCACTTTATTACTCACAAATCAGTCTGTCTGGTTACCGCCCACAAATATCCATAAATGGTCAATGCAAATGAGCTCATACATATTTAAATCTCTTTTATCTCAAAGTATTTTTCATAAGCTGTAATTTACTTTTTAAAATGTGAGGGTTTTTCTTCAAAATTGATCGAAATTTATTTTGTTTAATTTAATGTTATTAGATATATATATGTGTTTATATATAAATACTTGCAGTATTTTTTTTTTTCAGTAGTAACTTGAAACTTTCTGACCAAAATACATATAAATAAACACACACTTCTGTTTTCTTAGGCGTCTCAAGACTCTTATAATAGAAGAGCAGAAAGGAAGAAGAGAGCTCTGGATGAAGATGCATTTTAAAGCCTTCCACAACAGGAAGGATTCTAAAGAGAGCGCAGCACTTGTGCATGTCAAAACCAAAGCAGCGAAACTCCTGGGGATGTACAGTAAGTAGATCAGGGTTTTAAATAAGAACACTTATAAGCTGTAGATGTTGACTGGAGTGGTGCTGTATTAGAGTAACTCACCCTACTGGTTCATACATCTCTTTTTCTGATACGTTTCCTGGTGGGGGTCACGGTAGCAACAAGCTGAGGAGGTCAGTCCAGACTTCTCGACCTTTAGCCATTAGATTCTATCCCCTACTGTGAGATCCTGAAACATTTCCAAGCTCAATTATGAGGTCTTTATTTAGTGAGACCTGATACAGCTTTATGTGGAACCCACCAGGGGGCATCCAAACAATCAACAGTAATGAGTCTGTCCACAACCTGAGGCCAGTTTCTTGTTGGAAACCCTTACGATTACTGATCCAGACCATGCCATCCCCCATACTAAACACGGTCAGAGTGACATTCTGCATTCTCAAAGCCAGTTTCCATTCTAAGGGTCTAATATGAGTCTGTCCATCACATACCCTTCAATTACCACCAGACCTGACCCTCAGCCCTCTTATTCCTCCTTGTGTCACTGCTCCATGTATCTTTGCCATTCCCAACATGAGCATCAAAGTCCTCCAGGAGCACTACAGAGCCAGGAAGATTTACCATCTTGAGCATCCACTTCACTTTCTCCAAGGAACTTCCTGAAAAATCTCAAAATCTCATGGAGGCAACACTCGTATCTATTGGGGGGACTCAACCTCCTATGGCCGGTTTCTTATCAGAAACCCACAGAAGGAAAAGGACCACCCCTGATCCAGACCATTCCATCTCACATAACTATCATGGGCAATGTGCCATCCTGCATTCCCTAAACCTGGTTCCATCTTAAGCATCTAGTCTGAGACTGTCCATCACATACCTGCCCTTCAACACCTGACTCTTCTCTGAACTCCTGAGCTCACATTACACCAGTACAACAACTATTAGAAATCTATATACAACATCTAAAATGTTCTTCACATCCAGGATCTCTGTCTACAGTGTCGATGTGTTCCTTCCTCTAACATACTGTTCGCTATTTCAGGCAGACGTTACAAGACGGTGTACAGTCCAGAAGAGGAGAAGCTCATAGAAGAAGAAAAAAGTAAAAAAACAAAAAACAAAAAAAAAACATGATGTTTTGAAAAGTAAAATATTCTGAAATCTGATCCATCCAGATAGATATTACACCACTTGCTTTTTTATGGATTTGGTCTGCTGTATCTGGACACTGGGCTGTTTTTTATTTCAAATCATTTCACCAAAAAAGAAAAATGTGAACAGTTTACCGAATGGAATAAAGAGTATATTTTATGAGATGTGCTGAATTTGTCCTGAATTAATTCTTTGTTCTGATGAAGTATTTCATAAGTAAACTATAAGTAGCTTTTGAAGTGCAGTACTAAAATGTAGAAAAAAAAAAAAATTTTTAAATGTATAATTTACACTATATTTCCAAAAGTTTTGGGACACCCCTCCACATCATTGAATGCAGGTGTTGTGTTTCAGGGGTTGGGCTCGGCCCCTTAGTTCCAGTGAAAGGAACTCTTAATGCTTCAGCATACCAAGACATTTTGGACAATTTCATGCTCTTTGTGGGAACAGTTTGGGGATGACCCCTTCCTGTTCCAACATGACTGCACACCAGTGACCAAAGCAAGGTCCATAAAGACATGGATGAGTGAGTTTGGTGTGGAGGAACTTGACTGGCCTGCACCTCAACCCCATAGAACACTTATAGAAATAAACCAAAACAATCCCAGATTCTTATTTAGTACAGTGGCTAGACTGACAAAACATCAGATATCTGAAGAGAGTACTCCATCACAGCTTAATAGTGAGGACTTTATGAACTTTTTCACCGACAAAATCGATAGTATCAGGAATAAAATAATGGATGTTCAACCTTTGACAGCATCCGGTAATCTAGTCCAACCTAAAGCTCCACATTCAAAGCTACAATGCTTTACAGGTATAGGGCAGGAAGAGCTGTATAAACTTATCATCACGGCTAATTCAACAACATGTTTGTTAGATCCAATTCCAACTAGATTACTGAAAGAAGTGATGCACACAGCTGGAGAGCCTCTCCTCAACATTATTAATTCCTCGTTATATTTAGGTCACGTCCCTAAACCTTTCAAGCTGGCAGTTGTTAAGCCTCTTCTTAAGAAACCTAAACTAGACCCTAATGACTTATTAAATTACAGACCGATTTCAAACCTTCCCTTTATATCTAAAATATTAGAAAAGGTTGTGTCTACTCAATTATGCTCCTTCTTACAGGAAAACAATATCCTTGAAGAATTTCAGTCAGGTTTCAGGCCCCATCATAGCACAGAAACTGCACTAGTTAAGATCACAAATGACCTGTTTTTAGCTTCGGACCAAGGCTGCATCTCAATATTAGTCTTACTTGATCTTAGTGCTGCATTCGACACTTTAGATCATAACATTCTCATAGACCGCTTACAAAATCACATAGGTATTCAGGGACAGGCATTAAAATGGTTCAGATCCTACCTGTCTGATCGATACCATTTTGTAGATTTAAATGGAGAAATGTCCAGTGTAATGCCAGTGGAATATGGGGTCCCACAAGGTTCAGTTTTAGGACCTCTGCTTTTCTCAGTATACATGCTTCCCTTAGGCAACATTATTAGAAGGCATGGGATTAGTTTCCATTGTTACGCTGACGATACACAGTTATATATCTCATCAAAACCAGATGAAATATCTAAACTGTCTAGATTAACAGAGTGCGTTAAAGATATTAAAGACTGGATGGCTGATAATTTTCTATTACTAGATCCTGATAAGACGGAGATATTACTGATTGGTCCAAAAACCAGTACACAGAAGCTCTCACAATTCAACCTGTACTTAGAAGGATGTTCTATTACTAATAGCTCTACAGTGAAAGACCCGGGCGTAATATTAGACAGCAGTTTTGTCCTTTGAAAAACATATTTCCGATATTACAAAAATAGCCTTCTTCCACCTCAGAAATATCACCAAGCTTAGGAACATTTTATCTGTATCTGATGCTGAAAAGCTAGTTCACGCGTTCATGACCTCCAGACTGGACTATTGTAATGCGTTATTTGGTGGTTGTCCTGCATCTTCAATAAACAAGCTACAGTTAGTCCAGAATGCAGCTGCTAGAGTCCTTACCAGGTCAAGAAAGTATGACCATATAACCCCAATATTATCATCCCTGCACTGGCTACCTGTTAAGTTTAGAATTGATTATAAACTAGCACTTCTTACGTACAAGACTCTAAATGGTTTAGCTCCCACGTATCTAGCCAGTCTTCTAACACATTACAATCCATCACGCTCCCTAAGATCTCGAAACTCCGGACTTCTGGTAGTTCCCAGAATATCAAAGTCTACAAAAGGGGGTAGAGCTTTTTCGTATTTATCTCCTAAACTTTGGAACAGTCTTCCTGACAGTGTTCGGGGCTCAGACACAGTCTCCCAGTTCAAACGTAGACTAAAGACATCTCTTTAGCCAGGCATACACCTAATAAATCCCATAAGTTTGTACTCCAATACATCCGATTAGATGCACATCATCATCTAGTGCCTCCTAATATCATGAATAGCAGCTACGCTAATCCCTTTCCATTTGTTTCCCTTCTTCTACCCACCCCCGAGTCACACAGAGATTGTGCCAGCTCTGGTGGCATCCAGAGATGGTCCAGCTCCAGCCGGGTTCTGCTTTCTGAGGACTGGAGAAAGCGAAGCAGCATTGCCAACACTATGTGGACATTTTACACACAACATTCTACACATGCTGTATCTGCATCACACAACTAATGCAGAAAGGACATTGTTCATATCACACTCTCCGTGTGTCACCCAGATGAGGATGGGTTCCCTTTTGAGTCTGGTTCCTCTCAAGGTTTCTTCCTAATACCATCTGAGGGAGTTTTTCCTTGCCACAGTCGCCTGAGTCACCTCAGGCTCGCTCACTAGGGAAAATTTTGTCTAACATCTAGGACTGTTTGTTTGTATGTTTATTGTTTTTTATGTTCTGTAAAGCTGCTTTGAGACAATGCTCTTTGTTAAAAGCGCTATACAAATAAAATTGAATTGAATTGAATTGAACACCTTTGGGATGAATTAGAGTGGAGACTGCGAGCCAGGCCTTTTCGTCCAACATCAGTGCCTGACCTCACAAATGTGCTTCTAGAGGAACGGTCAAAGATTCCCATAAACACACTCCTAAACCTTGTGGAAATCCTGACCAGAAGAGTTGAAGCTGTTATAGCTGCAAAGGGCGGGACAACTCCATATTACATTCATGTGCATGTGAAGGCAGATGTCCCAAAACTTTTGGGTAGTAAATAGTAAAAATGGAAGTTTACACCCCCCTTATTGTATCATGTTGCATTCTTTACAGTATTTTGTATGATCCCTTTTATTTATTTTATGAACATTTTGCAGATTCCACAAGACATACACTCCTGAACAACATCTTAAGACCAGGGAAAATATTACAAGTACTCACACTTTGCGCTGGTGCATCGTAACCAGGTTGTAAGAACTTCTTCAAAATGTCAAAAGAAGAAACAAGAGCAAGAGACAAAAAATAGAGAGTAGGCAATTTATTGAAAACTGCATTTAAACTCAAACTGGCTGGTCATCAGCTGATCAAAAGTTTAAGACCATAGCCTTTACAAGTTAAAATCTGTGCAAAATTTTAATGTCATTGTTCTTCAGACAATCACACTGTCATGATCTCCTGATGGCAAAAGCAAAAAGGCTTTCTGTTTCTGAATGTGGCAGGATTGTTGAGCTGCACAAACAAGGGCCCTCGCAGCGCCCCATTGCTGCTGAGATTGGACGCAGTAAGTCATTTTAAATTTCTTAAAAGATCCTGAGAGTTATGGGACAAAAAAAATCAAGTGGTACACCCAAAAAAACTTCACCTGCACTGAGCCGGAGGATCCGAAGGGTTGTCCGTGAAGACACAGGCTGATCCTTGACCCCAAATTAAGGCCCTTACTGATGCTGACTGCGGCCCAATAACCATAAGACGGCATCTGCGAGAAAAGGGCTTAAAGAACAAAAAACGTCTTCGAAAGCCACATCTCCTCCCACACCACAAGCTTACCTGTTTGGAATTTGCAAGGGAGCACTAAACATGGGACACTGAAGATGGAAGAAAGTTTTGTTCTCGGACGAGAAAAAATGTAACCTGGATGGTCCTGATGGCTTCCAACGATACAGGCATGACGAGGAGATCCCACTGGAGATGTTTTCTACGCGGCACAGTGGAGGAGGCTCCATCATGATCTGGAGTGCTTTTTCCTTCAATGGGAAAATGGAGCTTCAGGTTGTGTAGGGGCATCAAACGGCGGCTGGCTATGTGGACATGATGCAGTAGACATCCTTCTTGACTGAGGGCCCTTGTCTGTGTGGTAATGACTGGGTCTTTCAACAGGACAACGCTGAAGTTCACAACGCCCGCCTGATGAAGGACTTCTTCCAGGACAATAATGTCGCACTTCTGGACCATCCTGCATGTTCCCCTGATCTAAATCCCCTTGAGAATGTTTGGGGATGGATGGCAAGGGAAGTTTACAAAAATGGACGTCAGTTCCAGACTGTGGATGCCCTTCTTGAAACCATCTTCACCACATGGAGCAACATTCCCACCAGCCTCCTGGAAACAGTCGCATCAAGCATGCCGAAACGAGTGTTTGAAGTTATCAACAAGAACGGTGGGGCTACTCACTACTGAGTCCTTTTTTGACACTTTAGTTCTGTTGTGGGTATTTTTGGGCTATGGTCTTAAACTTTTGATCAGCTGATGAACAGCCTGTTTGAGTTTAAATCTTCTTTCTTCTTCTTTCGGCTTTTCCCTTCAGGGGTCTCCACAGCGAATCATCTCTCTCCACCTACCCCTATCTTCTGCATCCTCAACACTTGCACCCACTAGCTTCATATCCTCATTAATTCCATCCATATACCTCCTCTTTGGCCTTCCTCTTTGCCTCCTGCCTGGCAGCTCCATGTCCAACATTCTCCTACCAATATACTCACTCTCCCTCCTCTGAACATGTCCAAACCATCTTAATCTGTCCTCCCTAACTTTGTCCCCCAAACGTCCAACATGAGCTGTCCCTCTGATGTACTTATTCCTAATCCTGTCCAATATTGTCACTCCCAAAGAGAACCTCAACATCTTCAGCTCTGCTACCTCTAGCTCTGACTCCTGTCTCTTCCTCAGTGACACTGTCTCTAAACCATACAGCATGGCCGGTCTCACCACTGTCCTGTACACCTTCCCCTTGATTCTCGCTGATATTTTCCTCTCACACAGAACTCCCCACACCTTTCTCCACCCATTCCAACCTGCCTGCACTCGCTTCTTTACCTCTTTCCCACACTCTCCATTACTCTGGACTGTTGACCCCAAGTACTTAAACTCCTCTGTTTGAGTTTAAATGCAGTTTTCAATAAATTGCCAATCTGTTTTTTTTGTCTCTTTTTCTTCTTTTGACATTTTGAAGCAGTTCTTACAACCTGGTTATGATCCACCAGTGTGAAGTGTGAATACTTGTAATATTTTCCCTGGTCTTAAGATGTTGTTCAGGAGTGTATGTACACTAATGACTCCAACTGTACATCACTGCAAAAAAACAAAACAAAAACAGCTTAAGCATCAGTTGTTGCTGCAGTTGTTCAATTTTTAGTTAGACTTTGTTAAGAAAGTAAAAAATCAGCCAATGTCAGTCACATAAAACATTCAATTTTCCAAGATAAAAGCACCATTCATTTTTTCATCACAACTGCATAGGGTTGGGTTAGATTATCTATCTGTCTGTCTGTCTGTCTGTCTGTCTGTCTGTCTGACTGACTGGCTGACTATCTATCTATCTATCTATCTATCTATCTATCTATCTATCTATCCATCTATCTATCTATCTATCTATCTATCTATCTATCTATCTATCTATCTATCTATATGTCTGTCTATCTGTATACCTATCTGTCTGTCTGTCTGTCTATTTGTCTGTCTTGCATGATTATTCATGCATGATTGCTAGGTCTTTTCCTAAAACAGGTGAGTAACTAAACCTGTTGATGACTTTAGACAGGTTTGGACCTCCTACAAAATCCCTACATGAGCACATGTCACTATTACAGATTCTTTCATCACTTCTCTCCCACTCTCTCATGCAGAACGCTTTTAGTTCAGAGATGTTCTCAGGCCGTCGTACAGCACGTGTAAGATCTACCTGTCCTGCCGGGGCTGTGAGGACCAACTCATGAGCTTCAGCTTGCTGCATTACCTTTGTAGCTCATGTTGAAGAATTCAGAAACCATGTAAAGAATTCAGAGAATTTTTTATCCTCTGGAATTGTGTGGATGGTCCAAAGGGGCTACAAATTCAATATTAGGTTTAGTTTTGATTTGGCTTTCACATGAACTAATGTCAATGTCAGGTAAGCTAAAACATTAGTATTATTATTGTTGTTTATTTTTCATAAAATCCAGCCATGGGGGTCACAGTCCAGTGACTTCTGCGCCGGTCCCAAGCCCGGATAAATAGAGATTGTGTCAGGAAGGGCATCCGGCGTAAAACATTGCCAAATTTAACCATGCGAATCACCAGTACGACCGCCATCGGTGCCGTTGACCTACAGGGCGCCGGTGGAAATTGGGCTACTGTTGGTGGAAGAAGTAGAGGAGGGAGGAGAGTGCACAGACAGAGAGAGAAGAGGAAAGGTAAGAGTGTAGGACTGAGAATAGGAACTCTGAATGTTGGTACTATGACAGGGAAAGGTAGAGAGCTGGCTGATATGATGGAGAGAAGGAAGGTGGATATACTGTGTGTACAGGAGACCAGGTGGAAGGGTAGCAAGGCTCGTAGTATAGGAGCAGGATTCAAGCTGTTTTATTATGGTGTGGATAGTAAGAGAAATGGGGTAGGTGTGGTCCTGAAGGAGGAGTTTGTGAGGAATGTTCTGGAGGTGAAGAGAGTGTCAGACAGGGTGATGAGTCTGAAGTTAGAGATTGAAGGGGTGATGTTGAATGTTGTTAGTGGTTATGCCCCACAGGTAGGTTGTGAGTTAGAGGAGAAAGAGAGATTCTGGACGGATTTTAATGGACATGTTGGTGAGGGGAACACAGGTGATGAGGAGGTGATGGGCAAGTTTGGAATTAAGGAAAGGAACCTAGAAGGACAGATGGTAGTGGACTTTGCTAAGAGGATGGACATGGCTGTGGTTAACACTTATTTTCAGAAGAGGGAGGAGCATAGAGATAGAGATGAAAACCAAGTGGTGGAAGCTGAAAAAGGAGGAATGTTGTGAGACATTTAGACAGAAGTTGAGGCAGGCTCTGGGTGGTCAGTGTTGAAAATTTCCTTGAAGAATCATACTTTTGCATAAATCAAATTCTAATCAATTCATAATTCTACTTCTAGCTAACTATAATTACAAAAAATAAATCTAATCTATTTCAATTATTTAATCTGTTGTTACTCTAATTTAACAAAGAAATATGGGAGGAAACTACACTAAACCTAACTGAACTATCTGCAGAGCAAATAAGTTTAAGCTCTCAGATAATAAAACCAACAATGAACAAGGATAAATGAATAAAAGAATAATTAAATATTGGGAGGGAAAAAAATGTCCAGTTATGGACAAACAAAGGAGGGGTTGATTTTATGGGGCATATTCAGCAGAATAATCATCTATCGTCAAAACAAGCGCTGACAAACAAGTGTAAGGAGGGGTGGAAAGGCCCCTATATATAGGGGAAATTTGTGGGGGGGGGTTGCACTTGACCGCATCGGGCCTGAAGCTGTGTTTTTGAGTGCCAATAAAGCTGGTTTGCTTCTTCTCATTCAAGCCTGAAGAAGTTTCATTATTTTCTTTCTTATAATTTAGCAAAGTATTTGGTAAATATAGGTAATTGAAGAAGACTTCAGAACCACCCTGTAGAGTGTCCACTCAGAGGGGACTCTGAGTTCTGACATCAGGTAGTGCTGCCAGATGACTGGGAAACTACAGCAGAAGTGATCAGGGAGACAGGGAGAAAGGTGCTGGGTGTGTCATCTGGAAGGAGGAAAGAAGATAAGGAGGCTTGGTGGTGGAATGAGGAAGTTCAGGATAGTGTCCAGAGGTAGAGATTAGCCAGGAAGAAGTGGGACATGGACAGGACTGAAGAGAATAGACAGGAATACAAGGAGTTACAGCGCAGAGTGAAGAGGGAGGTGTCTAAGGCCAAGCAGAAGGCATATGACGAGTTGTACACTAGGTTAGACACTAGAGAAGGAGAGAAGGACTTGTACAGGTTAGCTAGGCAGAGGGATCGAGATGGGAAGGATGTGCAGCAAGTTAGAGTTATTAAGGATAGAGATGGAAGGGTGCTCACAAGTGAGGAGAGTGTACAGAGGAGATGGAAGGAGTACTTTGAGGAGCTGATGAATGAGGAAAATGAGAGGGAAAAAAGAGTAGAAGGGGTGAACTCTGTGGAACAGAAAGTAGATAAGATTAGAAAGGATGAAGTCAGGAAGGCTTTGAAGAGGATGAAAAGTGGGAAGGCAGTTGGTCCTGACGACATCCCGGTGGAGGTCTGGAAGTGTCTGGGAGAGGCAGCAGTGGAATTTTTAACTAGTTTGTTCAACAGGGTTTTAGAGAGTGAGAGGATGCCTGAGGAATGGAGAAGAAGTGTGTTAGTGCCGATCTTTAAGAATAAGGGTGATGTGCAGAGTTGCAGTAACTATAGGGGGATAAAGTTGATGAGCCATACAATGAAGCTATGGGAAAGAGTAGTGGAAGCTAGGTTAAGGAAGGTAGTGGAAATTTGTGAGCAGCAGTATGGCTTCATGCCCAGAAAGAGCACAACAGATGCAATTTTTGCTCTGAGGATTTTGATGGAGAAGTATAGGGATGGTCAGAGGGAGTTACACTGTGTGTTTGTAGACTTGGAGAAAGCGTATGACAGGGTGCCAAGAGAAGAGCTGTGGTACTGTATGAGGAAGTCAGGAGTAGCAGAGAAGTATGTCAGAGTGGTGCAGGACATGTATGAGAGGAGCAGGACAGTGGTGAGGTGTGTTGTAGGTCAGACAGAGGAGTTCAAAGTGGAGGTGGGACTGCAGGAAAATATCAGCGAGAATCAAGGGGAAGGTGTACAGGACAGTGGTGAGAGCGGCCATGCTGTATGGTTTAGAGACAGTGTCACTGAGGAAGAGACAGGAGTCAGAGCTAGAGGTAGCAGAGCTGAAGATGTTGAGGTTCTCTTTGGGAGTGACAAGATTGGACAGGATTAGGAACGAGTACATCAGAGGGACAGCTCATGTTGGACGTTTGGGGGACAAAGTTAGGGAGGCCAGATTAAGATGGTTTGGACATGTTCAGAGGAGGGACAGTGAGTATATTGGTAGGAGAATGTTGGACATGGAGCTGCCAGGCAGGAGGCAAAGAGGAAGGCCAAAGAGGAGGTATATGGATGGAATTAATGAGGATATGAAGCTAGTGGGTGCAAGTGTTGAGGATGCAGAAGATAGGGATAGGTGGAGAGAGATGATTCGCTGTGGAGACCCCTGAAGGGAAAAGCCGAAAGAAGAAGAAGTTTATTTTTCATAAATTGTTTATTATTGTTTATTATTTTCTGAAATAGATATATATTTGAAATTAATTGTAACAGCACCACCAGCGGTTGTAAGATGGTATGAAGCGTTATAACAAACCCAGCGCTGTTTATTCACGCAGCCAATCAGTGACAGCCGTGCCAGGTGTTACGCAGAGTGACACGCCCCCTACATATGACTTACTTATGAATTTGCGCTATAATTTTCCAGCCCCGGTGACGTACAGTCACATTTCTGTGATATTTTACAGACTCAGTCGTGTGTCTAATGAGAGAATATAGTTTGTCATGATTTTTCTCTCAGAATGTGTTTGAAGGAGGAACTAGAAGTGAATAAAGTGAGCACACATCTAACAACAGGTCAGAACACAGAATGATAAATTTCCCCCGAATCTGATGTTTGATGTAAGCGTTAATTGACTTAGATACCTGTTCCTAATAAAGTGGACTCTATAGGTCACCAAAAGACCAGGTGGAGTCCAGATCAGACCTGACCAGTGTGTTCCATACACGGGACGCTGAGTAAGCACTGATCACTGATCAGGCCTCTGAAAGCTGACTTCGTCCAACCTCCTCCTCCTCCTCCTCCTCCTCCTTTTTTTCCCTGGGCTGGTTTTACTCCACAGCCAGTAGAAGTATGATCACAGGATCGATGAGGAAATCTATTGGCCCGATCTGGTGCCAGTCTGAAGTGAGAGTCTTATCTGTACTATCACAGGAGCAAAGCAGAAAGTGAAAATGCTCCGAGGAAGAGCTGCTGGAATCATCTGAGGAGCAGATCAGCAGCAGCATCTCAGGCGCCTTTAAAATATCAGCGAGGATCCTGTAGTGCTCATAAAACACACCAAAGGTAAGTTGCATGGCGCGAGTGTGTGTGTGTGTATGTGTGTGTACTACCTGTCTGTTTTCACAAGAGTGTGTGTTTGTGTGTTGTGTGTAAAATCCAAGGAAACTGTGCATCATGATAAATCAGAAGCGCGCCCGCCTGCGTGTGTGTGTGTGTGTGTGTGTGTGGGGTCGGAAGCAGGACGTGTCTGTATATCATATTCTCAGCACGTCCTCATGCCGAGGTTTTGGAGAGGGCTGTGCTATTTTTAAACAGGTCCGCAGCCTGAGTAGTTCATGAAAAACAAGGACTCGCCGGCCACTTTAATAGGAACACCCGCAGCCAGTCATTCGTGCACTTGTTCAATCAATCAGTCGGTCAGTCACGTGGCAGCAGAGTAATGCGTAAAATCATACAGGTCAAGAGCTGACATTATATTAATAAATGTTTACATCAAACATCAGAAGAATGAGAGAAACGGGTGAGTTTCAGTGGATTCAGATAAACATCACCTGAAACTTGGGTTAGTCTGAATCCACACTGGTCTCAGATCCTTATTCTTGCATCATTACAAACTCTCTCTCTCTCTCTCTCTCTCTCTCTCTCTCTCTCTCTCTCTGTAATTAATTCAGTTTGGTAATCTATAGAAATTGTGTACACATCTCTATGTTAATGTTTTCTGGATTATTTTATCAGGATTTCTTGTAATTATGGTCACACAGCAGATTTGCCATTTATTGTCAAGACTATAACAAATATTGTCTTATTACTATGATGTGTGAAGTTTTTGTCCTATTAGCCATGCCCCCCTCCCTCCCTCTCCCCCGGGGCTGAAATGCCAAAGTCCACCTGTGCATGGTGAGCAGAAAAGTATCTCAGAATCCATGGCATATGGCACCTTCAGGTGGATGGGCTACAACGGAAGAAGACCACATCGGGGGTCGCTTTTGTCAGCCAAGAACAGAGATCCGATGCTAGAGTGGACGCAAGGCTCACCTACACTGGATAGTTCAAACCATGATTCTCCAAAAGTAACAGTTCTTGACCTGTGATGAGTGCTGCTGCCAGATGACTGGCTAATTAGATATCTGATATCAGAGGTTCCTATTAAAGTGGCCAGTGAGTGTATTAATCTGAGCAGAAGGAATTCACACTGACATAAGTTTGAGCTTTAGTGGAGATGTAAACAATGTGCTTTGTGGATCATTTAGATCAGATGTGTCCAGTCTTATCCACAAAGGGCCGGTGTGGGGGCAGGTTTTCATACCAATCAAACAGAAGCCACACCTGATTTCACCTGTTGAGCTCTTCTTTCAGTAGACTCAGGTGTGGCTTCTGCTTGTTTGGAGTGAAAACCTGCACCACACTAAGATTGGACATCACTGATTTAGATACTTCTCATTTCTTCCCCTCTTCCCGCAGCTTGACCAGCTGGGTTCCTTGTTGTCTGTCAGCCTTGCTCTGTGGTTTACCCATGCCTCCATCTTCCCTCGATGACAGATTTGTGGTGCCGCTCAAATTTTGTCTGGACACAACCTATCTGGAAGCCACCGTGGGTACCATTGTGGTGGAGATCCAGGTGACCAACCTTACTTATATGCCCTCATCCAGCAGCTCCACCCGTTCCCTGACGTGTGGATGCAACAGTGCCAGCTGTTGCATGGTGAGCACTTACGAAAAAGACAGCCAGACACAGACCCTGACCCAAACACCGAGCCAGGTCAGTACAAGTAGCCCTAACTTGAACTCCGGCGTCAACTATGGCGGGCACGGAGGTTTCTCCAGGCCGACCGTGGGCCAGACTGAAACCTACAGTGCACCCAGTCTCACTTCCGGCACACCCAGAGCCGGTGTGCGTATCATCCACCCGAGCGAGCTGGCTCAGAAGATGACCTATTGCCCCACAGGTCATCCAGTAGGGCCTCTGCCAATGATTATAGACTGTAGGCCCTTTATGGACTACAACAAGAGCCATATCCGAGGTGCTGTGCATATTAACTGCTCAGACAAGATCAGCCGCCGGCGTCTGCAGCAGGGCAAGATCACTGTGCTGGATCTCATTTCCTCCCACCAAAGCAAAGACTCCTTTAGGGGGATTTTTTCAAAAGAGATCATTATTTATGATGAAAGGACACTGGACCCAGCTCGGCTCTCGTCCTCTCAACCTTTGAGCATAGTTCTGGAGTCTCTATGCAGGGATGGAAGGGACTCGATGGTTCTCAGAGGTTGGTTTTATTTATTTATTTGTTTGTTTGTTTGTTTGTTTATTTGTTTATTACAGTTGTTAATGTATTGTGTTGGTTTGGTTAGAGTCTTTTCTTGATGGAAGAGCCAACAGTATCCATTTGGCAGTTCTGGGAAACTGTTGAACCACCATGATAATCATAAAAAGACCAGATGTTGAACATCTATTCATTCTTATATACAAAATTCTAGGACGTTATAGTAGCTATGATATGGGTCTAGCGATTGTAATTATTATGATTATGAATACACTTTTATTTGCTTTGTATCTCGTTAAAATGTTCTTTGAAGCTAGGTCAACTAAAACAGAGCAGATTCTCCCCAAACCAGCTTAAAACATGTTCTGCATTCAATAATTGAATAGTTTATTTCTGCCAATAAACTTGGCTATTTTTATCAGGCTGACTTGGCACCAAACAAGTACACAGATGTACATTTAAAGCTTACATGTTTACTTTCGGTAAAATATTTACAATTTATTTATTTGTCTATGCAGAAAATATTATGGTCATGTTAACGTTGTTAATGTAATGAAATCATATCCAGCTGTAAACACTGAACCGTAGAACATTAAGCTGTTTGTTTTTTTAACACTGCCATGTTTTTCACATTTTTTGGCTGCACTGAATTGAGAGGATAGTGCATCTGTCAGTTTGCCTCTTGCTGAGCGCCACACAGTGAGGCCACACAGGGCCGTCATCTGTTCACACATACGCAGTGTTCTTTGCATGCATTCCATCTGTTTTGGTAGCTACTGAATTTTGTTGTCTTTTCTGTTTGGAAATTAGAATGTGCTATAGTTGATTTTTCTGTAAAAAGAAACACCTTTTGATTGGTCAGAAATTGGTGAGTATTATTTTTTGTATAGGACACTATGTCCGGCTATAACATGAGCAATTTGTTAGTATTGTTTCCATAGAAACAGCTTACACACAGGGACTTGAGGCACTTGGGACGGTGGTACCTCAAGTGGTTTAGGGTCTGGGTTCAAGGGTTGATCAGGGTTCAAGCCCCAGCACCACAAAGCTGCCACCGTTAGGCCCTTGAGCAAGGCCCCCGACCCCCCTCGCTCTAGGGGCACTGCATCATGGCTGACCCTGTGCTCTGACCCCAACCAAGGATATCTCCAAGGATGGGATATGTGAAGAATTTCACTGTGCAGTGATGTATATGTGACACATAAAGGCAACTTTAACAAGATTTAAAAACAAGTGGAACGAGTGAAAATGGCTTTCCATCCTAAATGGAGTTATTCTTCACGCTGAGTTCATGAATAGCATTTTTATTTTTCTGCTGTTTAGAATAAGCAATAACTCAATTCAAGTCAATTCAGTTATATTTATCTAGTGCTTTGAAATAAATTATTGAATTATTGTGAGGTGAGAGAAATCAATAGCATCCAAAACATCCCAGTTTAGCAGATCCCTCCAGATCTGCACCTTTACCCGAGAGAGAAAGCATTTTAACAAATATCACAAACATATCTTCAGCTTCGATTTAAACTCTGAGGCTGTGTCTGAGTCTTGAACACTAACTGGAAGGCTATTTCATAAGAGCCAGGCTTTTATAAGAGAATCTCTGCCCCCTGCTGTAGCCTTCAGAACGTTGAGGTACCAAAAGCCTGCATCATTTAATCGATGATGGATCTTAACAAAAGTTTGCTGGATACTGCGCTGTACTGGTCAATAGAAGTATTTCATAATCAGTTTGAAATGTTACTGGGAGACAGTGTAGTGTGGATAAGATGAGTGATGTGGTCATATCTGGTTTATACACCTACTGAAAAATACAGACTGGGATGCACACACCACACTGGGATGGAGCCAGAGGATATTACTACACTGGACATTGCCTTCACTAATGTACACACCCCTACACTCTCAGTAACTTCTGACTGATGAAGGTGTATCATTTGTTCCTATGTTCAGTTCAATTCAATTTTATTTGTATAGCTCTTATAACAGTGGACATTGTCTCAAAGCAGCTTTACAGACCATTTTTAAATTTATTTGTGTTTGTATTTTGGATTACGACCGTGGCGAGAAAAACACTTCCTTAGATGGTATGAGGAAGAAACCTTGAGAGGAACCAGACTTAAAAGGGAACCTCATCCTCATCTGGGTGACACCGGAGAGTGTGATTATAAATCATTATAAACATCGTAGAGTGGGATTATAAATCATTATAAACACTGGGAGTGGGATTATAAATCATTATAAACATCATAGAGTGGGATTATAAATCATTATAAACACTGGGAGTGGGATTATAAATCATTATAAACATCATAGAGTGGGATTATAAATCATTATAAACACTGGGAGTGGGATTATAAATCATTATAAATACTGGGAGTGGGATTATAAATCATTATAAACACTGGGAGTGGGATTATAAATCATTATAAACACTGAGAGTGGGATTATAAATCATTATAAACACAGAGAGTGGGATTATAAATCATTATAAACACTGAGAGTGGGATTATAAATCATTATAAACACTGAGAGTGGGATTCTAAATCATTATAAATACTGAGAGTGGGATTAAAAGATCATTATAAACATGAGAGTGGGATTATAAATCATTATAAACACTGAGAGTGGGATTATAAAAAAACAGAGAGTGGGATTATAGATTATAAACACTGAAAAGTGGGATTAAAAGATCATTATAAACACAGAGAGTGGGATTATAAATCATTATAAACACGTAGGTGGGATTATAAATCATTATAAACACAGAGAGTGGGATTATAAATCATTATAAACACAGAGAGTGGGATTATAAATCATTATAAACACTGAGAGTGGGATTATAAATCATTATAAACACTGAGAGTGGGATTATAAATCATTATAAACACTGAGAGTGGGATTATAAATCATTATAAACACTGAGAGTGGGATTATAAATCATTATAAACACTGGGAGTGGGATTATAAATCATTATAAACACTGGGAGTGGGATTATAAATCATTATAAACACTGAGAGTGGGATTATAATCATTATAAACATGAGAGTGGGATTATAAATCATTATAAACACTGAGAGTGGGATTATAAATCATTATAAACACTGAGAGTGGGATTCTAAATCATTATAAATACTGAGAGTGGGATTAAAAGATCTTTAAAACACTAGAGTGGGATTATAAATCATTA
Source organism: Hemibagrus guttatus (assembly GCA_033459395.1). Lineage (NCBI taxonomy): Eukaryota > Metazoa > Chordata > Actinopteri > Siluriformes > Bagridae > Hemibagrus > Hemibagrus guttatus. Next base: position 1,058,854 of record JAUCMX010000030.1, on the reverse strand, counting down.
TAAACACTGAGAGTGGGATTATAAAAAACAGAGAGTGGGATTAAAAGATTTATAAACACTGAGAATGGGATTATAGATCATTATAAACACGTAGAGTGGGATTATAAATCATTATAAACACAGAAGGTGGGATTATAAATCATTATAAACACAGAGAGTGGGATTATAAATCATTATAAACACTGAGAGTGGGATTATAAATCATTATAAACACTGAGAGTGGGATTATAAATCATTATAAACACTGAGAGTGGGATTATAAATCATTATAAACACTGAGAGTGGGATTATAAATCATTATAAACACTGGGAGTGGGATTATAAATCATTATAAACACTGGGAGTGGGATTATAAATCATTATAAACACTGAGGGGTGGGATTAAAAATTCATTATAAACACTGAGAGTGGGATTAAAAGATCATTATAAACACTAGAGTGGGATTATAAATCATTATAAACACTGAGAGTGGGATTCTAAATCATTATAAATACTGAGAGTGGGATTAAAAGATCATTATAAACATGAGAGTGGGATTATAAATCATTATAAACACTGAGAGTGGGATTATAAAAACAGAGAGTGGGATTATAGATTATAAACACTGAAAAGTGGGATTATAAATCATTATAAACACAGAAGTGGGATTAAAAGATCATTATAAACACAGAGAGTGGGATTATAAATCATTATAAACACAGAAGGTGGGATTATAAATCATTATAAACACAGAGAGTGGGATTATAAATCATTATAAACACTGAGAGTGGGATTATAAATCATTATAAACACAGAAAAGTGGGATTATAAATCATTATAAACACTGAGAGTGGGATTAAAAATCATTATAAACACGGAGTGGGATTATAGCTCATTATAAACACTGGGAGTGGGATTATAAATCATTATAAACACTGAGAGTGGGATTATAAATCATTATAAACACGAGAGTGGGATTATAGATCATTATAAACATCGTAGAGTGGGATTATAAATCATTATAACACAGAGAATGGGATTATAAATCATTATAAACACTGAGAGTGGGATTATAAATCATTATAAACACTGAGAGTGGGATTATAAATCATTACAAACACAGAGAGTGGGATTATAAATCATTACAAACACTGAGAGTGGGATTATAAATCATTATAAACACAGAGAGTGGGATTATAGCTCATTATAAACACTGGGAGTGGGATTATAAATCATTATAAACACTGAGAGTGGGATTATAAATCATTATAAACACAGAGAGTGGGATTATAGATCATTATAAACATCGTAGAGTGGGATTATAAATCATTATAAACACAGAGAGTGGGATTATAAATCATTATAAACACTGAGAGTGGGATTATAAATCATTATAAACACTGAGAGTGGGATTATAAATCATAAACACTGAGAGTGGGATTATAAATCATTATAAACACTGAGAGTGGGATTATAGCTCATTATAAACATCGTAGAGTGGGATTATAAATCATTATAAACACAGAGAATGGGATTATAGATCATTATAAACACTCGTAGAGTGGGATTATAAATCATTATAAACACTTAGAAGTGGGATTATAACTCATTATAAACACGAGAGTGGGATTATAAATCATTATAAACACAGAGAGTGGGATTATAAATCATTATAAACACTGAGAGTGGGATTATAAATCATTATAAACACTGGGAGTGGGATTATAAATCATTATAAACATCGTAGAGTGGGATTATAAATCATTATAAACACGAGAGTGGGATTATAAATCATTATAAACATCAGTAGAGTGGGATTATAAATCATTATAAACACAGAGAGTGGGATTATAAATCATTATAAACACAGAGAGTGGGATTATAAATCATTATAAACACTGAGAGTGGGATTATAAATCATTACAAACACAGAGAGTGGGATTATAAATCATTATAAACACTGAGAGTGGGATTATAATCATTATAAACACTGAGAGTGGGATTATAAATCATTATAAACACAGAGAGTGGGATTATAAATCATTATAAACACTGAGAGTGGGATTATAAATCATTATAAACACTGAGAGTGGGATTATAGATCATTATAAACATCGTAGAGTGGGATTATAAATCATTATAAACACAGAGAGTGGGATTATAAATCATTATAAACACTGAGAGTGGGATTATAGATCATTATAAACATCGTAGAGTGGGATTATAAATCATTATAAACACTGAGAGTGGGATTATAAATCATTATAAACACGAGAGTGGGATTATAAATCATTATAAACACTGAGAGTGGGATTATAAATCATTATAAACACTGAGAGTGGGATTATAAATCATTATAAACACTGAGAGTGGGATTATAAATCATTATAAACACTGAGAGTGGGATTATAAATCATTAAAACACGAGAGTGGGATTATAAAAAACAGAGAGTGGGATTATAATCATTATAAACACAGAGAGTGGGATCTATAAAAAAGAGAGTGGGATTATAGATCATTATAAACATCTAGAGTGGGATTATAATCATTATAAACACTGAGAGTGGGATTAAAAAAGAATGATTATAAAAAACAGAGAATGGGATTATAGATCATTATAAACACGAGAGTGGGATTATAAATCATTATAAACACAGAAGGTGGGATTATAAATCATTATAAACACAGAGAGTGGGATTATAAATCATTATAAACACAGAGAGTGGGATTATAAATCATTATAAACACTGAGAGTGGGATTATAAATCATTACAAACACAGAGAGTGGGATTATAAATCATTACAAACACTGAGAGTGGGATTATAAATCATTATAAACACAGAGAGTGGGATTATAGCTCATTATAAACACTGGGAGTGGGATTATAAATCATTATAAACACTGAGAGTGGGATTATAAATCATTATAAACACAGAGTGGGATTATAGATCATTATAAACATCGTAGAGTGGGATTATAAATCATTATAAACACTGAGAGTGGGATTATAAATCATTATAAACACTGAGAGTGGGATTATAAATCATTATAAACACTGAGAGTGGGATTATAAATCATAAACACTGAGAGTGGGATTATAAATCATTATAAACACTGAGAGTGGGATTATAGCTCATTATAAACATCGTAGAGTGGGATTATAAATCATTATAAACACAGAGAATGGGATTATAGATCATTATAAACATCGTAGAGTGGGATTATAAATCATTATAAACACAGAAGGTGGGATTATAAATCATTATAAACACAGAGAGTGGGATTATAAATCATTATAAACACTGAGAGTGGGATTATAAATCATTATAAACACTGAGAGTGGGATTATAAATCATTATAAACACTGAGAGTGGGATTATAAATCATTATAAACACGGAGTGGGATTATAAATCATTATAAACACTGGGAGTGGGATTATAAATCATTATAAACACTGGGAGTGGGATTATAAATCATTATAAACACAGAGTGGGATTATAAATCATTATAAACACTGAGAGTGGGATTATAAATCATTATAAACACTGAGAGTGGGATTATAAATCATTATAAACACTGAGAGTGGGATTATAAATCATTATAAACACTGAGAGTGGGATTATAAATCATTACAAACACAGAGAGTGGGATTATAAATCATTACAAACACTGAGAGTGGGATTATAAATCATTATAAACACAGAGAGTGGGATTATAGCTCATTATAAACACTGGGAGTGGGATTATAAATCATTATAAACACTGAGAGTGGGATTATAAATCATTATAAACACAGAGAGTGGGATTATAGATCATTATAAACATCGTAGAGTGGGATTATAAATCATTATAAACACAGAGAGTGGGATTATAAATCATTATAAACACTGAGAGTGGGATTATAAATCATTATAAACACTGAGAGTGGGATTATAAATCATAAACACTGAGAGTGGGATTATAAATCATTATAAACACTGAGAGTGGGATTATAGCTCATTATAAACATCGTAGAGTGGGATTATAAATCATTATAAACACAGAGAATGGGATTATAGATCATTATAAACATCGTAGAGTGGGATTATAAATCATTATAAACACAGAAGGTGGGATTATAAATCATTATAAACACAGAGAGTGGGATTATAAATCATTATAAACACAGAGAGTGGGATTATAAATCATTATAAACACTGAGAGTGGGATTATAAATCATTATAAACACTGAGAGTGGGATTATAGCTCATTATAAACATCGTAGAGTGGGATTATAAATCATTATAAACACAGAGAGTGGGATTATAGATCATTATAAACATCGTAGAGTGGGATTATAAATCATTATAAACACAGAAGGTGGGATTATAAATCATTATAAACACAGAGAGTGGGATTATAAATCATTATAAACACTGAGAGTGGGATTATAAATCATTACAAACACTGAGAGTGGGATTATAAATCATTATAAACACAGAGAGTGGGATTATAGCTCATTATAAACACTGGGAGTGGGATTATAAATCATTATAAACACAGAGAGTGGGATTATAAATCATTATAAACACTGAGAGTGGGATTATAAATCATTATAAACACTGAGAGTGGGATTATAGCTCATTATAAACATCGTAGAGTGGGATTATGAATCATTATAAACACAGAGAGTGGGATTATAAATCATTATAAACACTGAGAGTGGGATTATAGATCATTATAAACATCGTAGAGTGGGATTATAAATCATTATAAACACAGAGTGGGATTATAAATCATTATAAACACAGAAGGTGGGATTATAAATCATTATAAACACAGAGAGTGGGATTATAAATCATTATAAACACAGAGAGTGGGATTATAAATCATTATAAACACTGAGAGTGGGATTATAAATCATTACAAACACAGAGAGTGGGATTATAAATCATTACAAACACTGAGAGTGGGATTATAAAAACAGAGAGTGGGATTATAGATCATTATAAACACAGAGAGTGGGATTATAAAAACAGAGAGTGGGATTATAGATTATAAACACTGAGAATGGGATTATAGATCATTATAAACACAGAGAGTGGGATTATAGATCACTATAAACACAGAGAGTGGGATTATAGATCATTATAAACACTGAGAGTGGGATTATAGATCATTATAAACATCGTAGAGTGGGATTATAAATCATTATAAACACTGAGAGTGGGATTATAAAAACAGAGAGTGGGATTATAGATTATAAACACTGAGAATGGGATTATAGATCATTATAAACACTGAGAGTGGGATTATACATAATTATAAACACTGAGAGTGGGATTATAAATCATTATAAACACTGAGAGTGGGATTATGAAAAATGACCTTTATACAGTCAGATGGAGTTTAACCAGGAGTAACCAGGAGGTCATGAGCAGCTCATAAATTAGCTGAACATCTGAGTTCATTATAGATTGAACACCAACTCCTCCATTCTGAAGCCTTCAGATGTTCAATGATGGAGATACAGAATATGTCGAAAGTTATCTTGTGTATTGATTAGGAGATTGTTGTCCTCAAAGTCCACATGGGGCTGGCATCTTCTCTTCAAATGTCTGAACTCTCCATGAAGCTGGAGCTGGTCTTTCAGTTACTGCAAGAACCAGACTGGTTGCCATCCATGTAGCTCATTTGGGTGAAGGTATTTGATCACTGGACATTTTTGGTTCTTGGATAGAAACCGATGGAGGAAAACAAGTCATTAGTGTGGATTTACGAAGCAGAGGTGTGACCTGAGAGGACTTGAAGATGGACGGAACCAGACCAGTTGATAAATAGGGTTGGATGTCTCTGGAGATGTGTGGAGGGTATCGGGTGAAGTGAGTCAAGATGAATGTCAGTGACTTTCTGAGCAGCAGTAAGAGGAAGTACAGGAAGGGGAGGAGGGGTTTAAATATGGAAGAAACCAATTAAGATTAAGCTAATTGCATCCATGCATGCCGTTAAAATCAGCATACATCTCCATGTGTCCTTACAGGTGGAATCTCCAGTTTCAGACAGAACTATGAGGACTTATGTGAGGACTCCCTACAACATCAGGAGGGTCACGATGGTGGTGCAGCTGTTGCCCTTTCAGGGGCACTACCTCACACGCTGCCCTCTAGCCCTGACATTGAGAATGCTGAGCTGACAACAATCCTGCCCTTCCTGTATCTGGGCAACGAGTGTGATGCACAGGACCTCGACCAAATGCAAAGGCTGAACATTGGGTACATCCTCAATGTTACCACACACCTCCCGCTATACCTCTATGACCTTGGGATGTTCAAGTATAAACGCTTACCTGCCACCGACAGCAACAAGCAGAACCTGCGACAGTACTTCGAAGAAGCGTTTGAATTTATAGGTATGGATTTTATCAGTCAGTTCACTCATAATATCGTGAACACAAACATCTATTAATCAGATCGCAGAGGGTGATGTTGCAGATGTGTTCAAATTGGTGAACAGTAGAACTGCAAACAATGAATTGACAATCAGCCGATGAAACAAAATATCTGTCTATCACAAAATAACCGATGATGGAAGGACTACAAGCTGAAATAAAGACCACAAAGTTTCTGACCCTAAGACGTGACCACTTTCATTTTTTATTTCCAGATTTATGTTTTAGATTTTTAGCTTTATGTTGAAGGATTAAAAAAGGGCATAAATTACTCTGCAAATCAGAGCCAAAACATCTCTGTCCATCATATTCTACACTGATAAGCTCGGTCTCACTTCTGAACCTTCTGCTGTTGTTGTGATTGTTGTCATGATCTGCTTCTTAAATTGAAAATTCGGACTTTTCCTTTTTAGAAAACACTTCCTGTAACAGAAAAAAAAACCCAGGTTGTGTTAGTAAACACGTCTAGAATAGCACTGCAATTTGAGACGCCATGCTGTTTTGTATGGTGGAGACAGACGGATGGGAAAATCTGCCTATTTTTATCACTGAACTGCTCTTAGTGACTGAATTAGCACACACACTTCATTTAAATGTGGCGTGTATGAATACAGTAGCACAATATTAGCACACAGACTGTTGAATAATTTTAATAAAATAAATGAATGAAACAAAAAAGGGCATTCATTCCAGTCTAGTGTGGAGGAATGAACAGTTCCTGAGGTTAACGTCATAATCACATAATTATTTGTGCTCGGTTTCTCTCTTAGACTCTGATGTCCAGGTGAAATGCTTAGATTACATCAAATGACCTTCTAACCAGCAGCATAAGGGACTAGGAATCACGTTCAGGTTCTGAATAACAAGCTCACATCTCCAAGTGATAAGTCTAGATTTTAAACGCTTTTCTTTTCATCGACAGAAGAAGCTCACCAGGCAGGCCAGGGTCTGCTCATTCACTGCCAGGCGGGCGTGTCACGGTCTGCCACTATCGTCATTGCGTACCTGATGAAACACACGTGGATGACCATGACGGATGCCTACAAGTTCGTCAAGATGCGAAGACCTATCATCTCGCCCAACCTCAACTTTATGGGCCAGCTCCTTGAGTTTGAAGAAGATCTCAACAATGGCATCACTCCTCGCATTCTCATTCCCAAGCTGACCGGAGTAGAGACCATCGTGTAGATCTGATAGATTTACTATTAACTATTCTTTCTTTCACCGGAAGGCTGCCTGTGAATGGGATGCATGCCTCAAAGACTGAAGATTTATTCATTTTTTTGCTTCAGCATGGATTTTGAAGATGCACGTGTCTTCTTTCCTCTCTATACTATTTTTACTGTGCCACCATGACGAGCCTGACGTGGCTTCACTGTGCAATACTTTGAGTAAAAAATATGAGCATCTGAATCACAGCAGTAGGTGATGTGAACACCTTTGCAGATCTCTATGTTGAAGATTCTTTCTAGTTTTTTATTATAATTCTATTAGGTTCAGCTGAATGTAAAGCCAATGTTCTTGGCATGAACCTTTTATTAGATTTTTTTTTTTTCAAAAGTTATGGAAGGTTTCTGTCTGTATATCATACCAAATAATTGAACTTTGATCAAAACTCAAAGGCTGTGTGTGTTTGTGTATCTGACAGATATGAAATACACTATATTGCCAAAAGTTTTGGGACAGGTGGTGTTTTTCAGGGGTTGGACTCGGCGCCTTAGTTCCAGTGAAAGGAACTCTTAATGCTTCAGCATACCAAGACATTTTGGACAATTTCTTGCTCTTTGTGGGAACAGTTTGGGGATGACCCCTTCCTGTTCCAACATGACTGCACACCAGTGACCAAAGCAAGGTCCATAAAGACATGGATGAGTGAGTTTGGTGTGGAGGAACTTGACTGGCCTGCACAGAGTCCTGACCTCAACCCCATAGAACACCTTTGGGATGAATTAGAGCGGAGACTGCGAGCCAGACCTTCTCGTCCAACATCAGTGCCTGACCTCACAAATGTGCTTCTAGAGGAACGGTCAAAAATTCCCATAAACACACTCCTAAACCTTGTGGAAAGCCTTCCCAGAAGAGTTGGAGCTGTTATAGCTGCAAAGGGCGGGACAACTCCATATTACATTCATGTGCATGTAAAGGCAGACGTCCCAAAACTTTTGGCAATATAGCGTAAGTCCAAATGAGAAATCTATGCTGCATGAACACCAGAGACGTGAAGATTAATACTCAACTATCGTCCTCTTTAACTGTTATATGATCTTTATCATATACTCTGGATTTGAATTACACTGTTAACTAAATACTGCTCTTAATATCATCTTTTTTTTCTTTGTGTGTGAATGTAAGAGAACATCTAAAAGGTTATGGTCTGCTTTTACATCATTAACTCTGACCTCTAACTGGGCGAGTAGCCAAAAGGTTACAGGAGAGATGTTTAACATGTCGGTAAATCTATTATTTGCACTTAATTCTGTTATAAATCTACGATAACGTTTCACCCGTGGTGTTTTGGGTTGTAACGTCTCTCCTGACTTCCTGTTTTCTTTCCTGTTCTTTTAGTGTACAGGAAGAAAACTGGAAAATATTTTCCTCCTCAGCAGCTTTACTTTCTCTACGTTATTATATTCAGATATTCAAACGCAAGGATAAAGCTCTAGTTCACACTCATTCATCAGTTGTCTTTAGAAGTAAGGAGTGATCTGTTTGTTTTTTATCCAAATGACATTATAAGATTCTAAACCATTTCAGAATACAGATTAAACCCCGCCTTTTTCCATCTTTACTTTCTTTGCTCACTTCACAATATATTCAGCGCGTGTTAAAGTCGTTCACAACACTGCGGCGTTTTATTTCAAATAAAGTTACATATGCAAGCAGCCATAAAATACAGGAAATGAGATGTTCGGAAAGAAGCAGAGGCTTCAGAAATGATCCAGATGTAACGCTGAGACTCTGTACTGTGTTATTGAAGGGCTAAATCTGTGTAAAAGGCATTTTTCTTACATTTTTATTCCAAATATATAATACGAGTTATTTTCTAAATGTCTTTTGGTTCTGCTAAACCGATTGCTCACTCGGTATATACTTCACATTTTATTCATTTTTCATGAAATACTCTCTAAACAAATATTTTCTGGAGTGTTTATGTGGCTTTGTGTTTTATACACGCTGTTATACGGACATTTTATGAGAATGATGTTGGTTTTGTCGTCATTGCGTCTCGTTCTGTCTGTGCGTTCATGACATCATTCAGCTCTGTTCTCGCACTGGCTCAGAAAAACAAGGTGCTATATTAACAGAGGCCTTCGAACCTTACCTGTGATACCTTCTGGTATGTTATTTTCGGTCATATGATTTGGAAATAAAACAAGAACAAACATTGTATAACAGACTACTGTGATTTTTTTTAAAGGTAAAATATGAAGCCTGGCTGAAACTGTTTCTAGTATGAATCATAATTTGTTTGTATATTTTATTATTATTGTATATTTATATTTTTAAAATTTATTTTATATTTTATAATAATTTTTTTAACATATTTTTATATTATATATTTTTTTTATGTTATTTTATTATCAAATATTTTTAATTTTATTATTATTATTAATAATTTTTTAAAACATTATTATTCCATGTCACATTGGTCATACTGGTCTGTTTCTTGCCCGTGGCTCTCTGTGCGCTCGCTCACACTTACAAAGGTCAAATTCTCTTCATAATATCAGACCCCAAAATAAACCCGGAGATGTCCGCCTCATTATCAGAATCCTGTCAACACACTGCACCAGAATAGCTTCGGTCGAACGCTGTTAAAGCTCCTCGGAGAATTGTTTTATGGACATATTAGGAAAAGCAGCAGCTCAGGACACCAAGTCCTCTCATCTCACACACATCTACAGCTAAGGACAGGATTATTCCAGGAACTTCAGCAGAAATGACCTGAGATTTTGAGCTGAAATAAAACGTAGATGTTAGATAGCTTAAAAATAATATGTTTATAATATTTACAGCTCTGCCTGAGGTGCTCAGGGGTCAGTACTGATGTTTGACCTGTATTGTAATTTTTGATGTTTGCTCTCGGTTTAGTTCCAAACACTTGGAGCCTTTCTTTAATTAATTAATCAATCAATCAATTAACTAATTAATTAACTAACTAATTAATTAAATATATATATATATATATATATATATATATATATATATATATATATATATATATATATATATATATATATATATATATATATATATATATATATATATATATATATATATAATATATGTTTTCTATTCCACTGGAAATCTGATGAGGCTCCAGCTCAAAGGCTTGTTGATACCATGCTTAGTTTTGGACTGACCAATTCATGGACTGATGGATTATTGGGCAGAAACAACATCCTCTTGATGGAAATACAGCGTTGATGGTGATGATTCGGTTAGATCTTTAAGGAAAACACATCTTCACACATGTAGAACATTCACTTTTTTAACCTCTTCAGCCATTTAGCCTCATTAGAGTCTATGAGAAGTGTTAGATCATCAAGATGCCTCACACATTTTGCTGAAATCACAAAGGAACCTAAAGAACAATCCTGTATTACAGCGCTTCATTTAAACCAGTTTATCAAGCTAAACGGTTCCGAAGTGTTGACGCCGTAGTGTGTTTTGCTGAATCTATGCTTCATCGTTTACAGGAAATAACATCACAGGAAATGAGGAACAGTTTTTTTCCACTTTGCATAAATCTTTTGCTTTATTTTGCTTTTATTACACTTCATTCATCTCATGTGTTTGTGGATCCAAATTGAGTTCATATATTTGCCCTCATTTCTAGTTAACATTATTGTAAACAACACAATTTGCCTAGCTTTTTGTATCGACGTCTACAAATTACACTTAAATATACGGCAGGTATAAAAGTTTACACACCCGTTTAAAATTCACTGATTAAGATCACCTCTCGCCTGACTTGTGATGTCAGATATATCAACCAAACAGAAGAAGAAAAAACAGATGATAACCCGAGTGAATAAGTTTACACACCCTTAGATAAGTCATGTGACTGTTCTCAGACCAAACCAAACGCTTTCCTTCATTCTCAAGTTCAAATGTAATTAATAAAGATTTTGATTCAAAACCCAGAAAACTGGAATAAAATCTGCAAATCAAAAATGTAGCGCTGTTTTACAATCAAGTCGCTTTAACCAAATTATTAATGAAGGGGTGTACTGACACTATATTGCCAAAAGTTTTGGGACACCCCTCCACATCATTGAGTTCAGGTGTTGTGTTTCAGGGGTTGGGCTCGGCCCCTTAGTTCCAGTGAAAGGAACTCTTAATGCTTCAGCATACCAAGACATTTTGGACAATTTCATGCTCTTTGTGGGAACAGTTTGGGGATGACCCCTTCCTGTTCCAACATGACTGCACACCAGTGACCAAAGCAAGGTCCATAAAGACATGGATGAGTGAGTTTGGTGTGGAGGAACTTGACTGGCCTGCACAGAGTCCTGACCTCAACCCCATAGAACACCTTTGGGATGAATTAGAGCGGAGACTGCGAGCCAGGCCTTCTCGTCCAACATCAGTGCCTGACCTCACAAATGTGCTTCTAGAGGAACGGTCAAAAATTCCCATAAACACACTCCTAAACCTTGTGGAAAGCCTTCCCAGAAGAGTTCAAGCTGTTATAGCTGCAAAGGGCGGGACAACTCCATATTACATTCATGTGCATGCCTGTCTCCGCTCTAATTCATCCCAAAGGTGTTCTATGGGGTTGAGGTCAGGACTCTGTGCAGGACAGTCAAGTTCCTCCACACCAAACTCGCTCATCCATGTCTTTATGGACCTTGCTTTGGTCACTGGTGTGCAGTCATGTTGGAACAGGAAGGGGTCATCCCCAAAAGCATGAAATTGTCCAAAATGTCTTGGTATGCTGAAGCATTAAGAGTTCCTTTCACTGGAACTAAGGGGCCGAGCCCAACCCCTGAAACACAACACCTGAATTCAGTGATGTGGAGGGGTGTCCCAAAACTTTTGGCAATACAGTGTACTTATGCAACCAGGTTATTTTAAGGTTTTGTTTGGTTTTTTTTCCTTTAAACATTTCTATGTTCTTGGTTGCTGTAATGTATTAAAGGTCTAAAAACATCTGAAACAGGGGTGTGTAAACTTTTTCTATCCCCCGTGTGTCAGAACAAACAGAATAAACCTTCGTCTTACTCCGGAAATCATTCCAGCATTTTATAAACAATATTTTTCGCAGTGCTGCTGTCTGGAGCGACGGCAAACAAATATTAAATAGATTACTTTTCTACTTTTACATCTACTTTTAAATAAAAGTCCAACTTCAAATTTTTACTGCAATAAAGAAAACCCAATTTTCTCAATGCAACTAAGAGCTAGAATTATTTAAAGAAAGAAAAAAGAAAAAAAAAACACTTTTAAATTGCATTTAAGCCACAATGTTGTTTTACACACACTCCGTAAAGTTCATTAACAAAAAAACAAAACGTTTAAAGCAATTTTGTTCCTAAAATGCAATTAAAATCATACCCTGCAAACCTGTCGAAATCTGCGAGGATTTCCATCAGAGACTTCTTATAAATTCAAGCTTGTGAAATGGATTGTTAAAGAAAACATAAAGACAAGTTCGTTATTCTACAAAACTCTCGAATCGATCCGGCCGCTTGGTTCAGATTTAACAGTCAGCTCGTACACCTTCAGGAAAGAAACCTGACACTAATCTTATCCAAACAAAATAACTCAGAAACCTGGAGTCAAAATCCAGGCTGACCTTCCAGTGGCACTTAACCGCATTTATGGCACGTCTCAGGTCTCGAGAGTGTGCATCAATTCTTTCTTCTAAATCCTCTCTCTTTCACACAAACTATTTTTTAAAAAAAAATATATATATAATAAGACTCATAAATCCATCCCTTCTTCACTTTCATAACAGTCTGAAGGTGTGTCTGTTCCAAAATAACGGTCCCCGAAGTTTCCTGTAAAAGACAACACACATTATACCTTTTTAAGAAGTGCTTCCTGGTACTCATTTCATAGACACGCCCCTAACCATGCCCACATCTCAGCCAGTAGTTTCCTGTAGCACTATATCAGTCGTCTCACACACTTTCACATCACTGATGAAAAAGGTTCAGGTCCGTGGTTCTGCACCTGAGCAGGTTCTGTTATCTTTCACAGATTTATTGATCGTTTTAGGTTAGCCATGCAGCCGATCAGCCGTCCGTTTGTCGATATTTGATTTCCGCTAAAGTTTCAGGGCGGCGTATTTCCCCCTCGCTACGGAGAGCACTTCTGTGACGTTCTGTGTTTTGCCGCTTGACTATATCTACCGAGCAGTCATTGTTAAGCATCACCATGTCCTGGTTTTCACACTTTTTGATTGGGTGTCTGTTGCTAAGCAACTAAGTGCTAGCTCAGTGGTTATGGTGTTGAACTACTGATCAGAAGGTTGCGAGTTCAAATCCCAGGACCACAAGCCGCTACTCCTGGACTCTTGAGCAAGGCCCTTAACCCTCAACTGCTCAGCAGTATACATGAGATAGATGTAAGTCTCTCTGGATAAGGGCGTCGCCCAAATGAGATAAACGTAAACTAACTAACACCAACACCGCATTGTTTCACATTATACATCTTCTGCACCGAAATGTGGGCTTAATCCAGCTGCTATATTAGGATTAAGTGTGAAATGTTTCTCCACCTGGGATTAAACACAGGCTTTAAAGTGAGGATATCCCGAGATTAAACACAGGGGTTTAAAGTGAGGATATCCCGGGATTAAACACAGGGGTTTAAAGTGAGGATATCCCGGGATTAAACACAGGGGTTTAAAGTGAGGATATCCCGGGATTAAACACAGGCTTTAAAGTGAGGATATCCCGGGATTAAACACAGGCTTTAAAGTGAGGATATCCCGGGATTAAACACAGGGTTTAAAGTGAGGATATCCCGAGATTAAACACAGGGGTTTAAAGTGAGGATATCCCGGGATTAAACACAGGGGTTTAAAGTGAGGATACCCCGGGGATTAAACACAGGGGTTTAAAGTTAGACTTGGAGAAAGCGTATGACAGGGTGCCAAGAGAAGAGCTGTGGTACTGTATGAGGAAGTCAGGAGTAGCAGAGAAGTATGTCAGAGTGGTGCAGGACATGTATGAGAGGAGCAGGACAGTGGTGAGGTGTGCTGTAGGTCAGACAGAGGAGTTCAATGTGGAGGTGGGACTGCATCAGGGATCGGCTCTGAGCCCCTTCCTGTTTGCTATAGTGATGGACCAGTTGTCAGAGGAGGTCAGACAGGAGTCTCCTTGGACAATGATGTTTGCAGATGACATTGTGATCTGTAGTGAGAGCAGGGAGCAGGTGGAGGAAAACCTGGAGAGGTGGAGGTTTGCGCTGGAGAGAAGAGGGATGAAAGTCAGTCGTAGTAAGACTGAGTACATGTGTGTGAATGAAAGGGAGGGAAGTGGAACAGTAAGGTTACAGGGTGAAGAGGTGAAGAAGGTACAGGAGTTTAAGTACTTGGGGTCAACAGTCCAGAGTAATGGAGAGTGTGGGAAAGAGGTAAAGAAGCGAGTGCAGGCAGGTTGGAATGGGTGGAGAAAGGTGTCGGGAGTTCTGTGTGATCAGAAAATATCAGCGAGAATCAAGGGGAAGGTGTACAGGACAGTGGTGAGCCCGGCCATGCTGTATGGTTTAGAGACAGTGTCACTGAGGAAGAGACAGGAGTCAGAGCTAGAGGTAGCAGAGCTGAAGATGTTGAGGTTCTCTTTGGGAGTGACAAGATTGGACAGGATTAGGAACGATTTACATCAGAGGGACAGCTCATGTTGGACGTTTGGGGGACAAAGTTAGGGAGGCCAGATTAAGATGGTTTGGACATGTCAAGGGGGGATTATGAGATTTTAGGAAATTTGTTGGGAAACATGGAGTTGAACAAAAGAAAAGGATTCAAAAGACTGAAGGCCCCCCCAAAACAGTCAGGTATATTGGGAAAAAATGACAAATTTATCCAAAAAAAAATAACTAGTGGGTAAAAAGGTGTTCCGGGTGGCACTAAGTTTTATGGCATTAGGTCTGAGAGGGGATAAATTCTTCTTCAAAACCCCTTTTAAGGAAACCTTAAAAAAAAATATATATATAATAAAGTGAAAAAATATCCCTTCTTCATTTAAACACAAGGGGTTTTAAAAGTGAGGGAATTTCCTGTGATTAAACACATTATACTTTTTTAAAAGTGTTTGGATATTTCATAGACATAAACACATCGGGTTTTAAATATGAGGTCAAAATTTCCCAGTTTAAAAACACAGGGGGTTTGCACCTGAGGTTTTTATCCCGGGATTAAACCACAGCCGGTTTGTAATTGATTGCAAAATTTCCGGGTTTTTTAAAGCACTTGGGGTTTTTGCCGTGAGGATATCCCTGGGTTTTTTAAACCCCATGTGGTTTTAAAGGGTGTCGGAAAAAATCCCGGGATTTTAAACACAGAAGGTTTTAAATCGGGAAAATATCCGGGGATTTAAACCCCCCCAACGGGTTTAAAGTGAAGGGAAAATCCCCGGGAAAAAAATTAAAAAACCCCACACCGCAGTTTAAATATTTGACCAAATATCCTGGGCTTAAACCAGCTGCTTTTAAAAGTGTGAATTTTTCCCCCGGGATTAAACACAGGCTTTAAAGTGAGGATATCCTGGGATTAAACACAGGGGTTTAAAGTGAGGATATCCTGGGATTAAACACAGGGGTTTAAAGTGAGGATATCCCGGGATTAAACACAGGGGTTTAAAGTGAGGATATCCCGGGATTAAACACAGGGGTTTAAAGTGAGGATACCCCTGGGGATTAAACACAGGGGTTTAAAGTGAGGATATCCCGGGATTAAACACAGGGGTTTAAAGTGAGGATATCCCGGGATTAAACACAGGGGTTTAAAGTGAGGATATCCCGGGATTAAACACAGGGGTTTAAAGTGAGGATACCCCTGGGATTAAACACAGGGGTTTAAAGTGAGGATACCCCTGGGATTAAACACAGGGGTTTAAAGTGAGGATATCCCGGGATTAAACACAGGGGTTTAAAGTGAGGATACCCCTGGGATTAAACACAGGGGTTTAAAGTGAGGATACCCCTGGGATTAAACACAGGGGTTTAAAGTGAGGATATCCTGGGATTAAACACAGGGGTTTAAAGTGAGGATATCCTGGGATTAAACACAGGGGTTTAAAGTGAGGATATCCCGGGATTAAACACAGGGGTTTAAAGTGAGGATATCCCGGGATTAAACACAGGGGTTTAAAGTGAGGATATCCTGGGATTAAACACAGGGGTTTAAAGTGAGGATATCCCGGGATTAAATACAGGCTTTAAAGTGAGGATATCCCGGGATTGAACACAATGTGAAAAGCCCTAACTCTAACCCTGCATTCACACTAACTCTGACTGACCGGACACTCTCGACTCATGCAGTTACCTGTGGTTGTGTATCTACAGCTCAGAGTTTAAGTTAAGTTACATGTACATTACTGTATTTCTTCACATATCCCATCCTTGGAGGCCCAGCGGTGGTAGCTTGGTAATGCTAACATACTAGCTGGGGCTTAAACCAAGTTATAACTCAGCAACTGAAAGGAACTAGCAATGCTAACACGCTAGTTGGCGATGCTAACACGCTAGTTGGCAATGCTAACACGCTAGTTGGCAATGCTAACACGCTAGTTGGCAATGCTAACACGCTAGTTGGCAATGCAAACCCAAATTTAAAATTTAAAAAAATAATAATAATAATAATAAAGTACAGAGATTTTTTTTGTTTTACTTTGTCATGAATTTTATGTGTTTAGAGAGAAAACTCTACTCTAGATTGTATATATGTAGCTTAAATCTGATGCTGTCCTGGCTAATGCTAATGCTAAATGAGTTAGCCGAGCTTTGTGTGCATGGGCATTTATGTATGTATGTATTTATTTATAACAAAAAAAACATTCAAATAATTTTTGCCAATTTTTTAGCACATGAAAGCATCCTTTAATGGTGTAGACGATCATACCGATGCCTGGGATAATGTGGAACTCGTCGTTGACCTTCTTGTCCACGGCTGTGGTGATGATGCGCACCCTGGGAAAGGCGTATGCTACGGAGTGGATGCCCATCTCCGCCATCAGCAGAGAGAGGAGGAAGATTTTATCCTCCTCAACATCATGGTCCTGAAAGTAAAGGAACACTGGGATTATTCATTGACCAGTTTATTTTAGTGCAAAATAAAGCTGTATCATAAAAAAACAGTAAATTGGCACCAGAAAAAAAACAATTCATACGAGTAAAACTCGAATAGCCATGAGAGCAGCTGCCCCGGTGGACACGGTGCTGTCCATCAGAATCACATAATCCTCACTGATGTCCTTCGGCAAGCGCAGGTAGTGGAGCTGGGAAGTAGAAATTAAATCCCAATATCAGACATTAGAAAAAAAATAGAAATTATCAACAGAAAGCAGTGATCTAATCTCTGGAATGATGATCAGACTGGACGGTGCGACTGCAGCTACCTCGGGCTCTCCGGTGTCATGGTTTGTCTGGATGAGGATTTTTCCCAGTCGAATGTCTTTACACACTGCCATCAGGGCCTGCTCCATCGTCTCGCCTGCACGCAGAATGGACACTCCGGTGATCTACAACACACACACACACACACACACACAGATTTACAGAGCTATTTTTCTGCAGTTATCTGAACTGAGCCTTAATAAAAATCTAATCCTACTATATCACCCTGAATGAGGAAAACGCTGACCTCAGAAAAAAAACTGCTACAGGAATAAATCTGACCAGTGAGCCGGACGCATTACCCCGTTTCCCCCATGAGCCCCTAGTCCTGCAGAGTCCGATCTCATCCGAGTGACTGCAGGCATTCATTCTGATCATTCACTTGCAGATTAATCAGTTCATCCAGACTTTCTACAGACTCGGCTGTGGCTTGTGATCGGTTGGAATAAAAAGCCGCATCTCCACCGGAACGTTACGGAAAAGATCGGACATCTGTGATTTAGTCCTTAATAAACAGCTTAATGGAATTAAATTAGACCGTATAATACGTAAGAAATAAAAACAGAACGCTTGATGGCCACAGAAGAGCATTTAAAATCACTGTCCAAATCTAATCATCAAAAATAAACTTGAAACTTTGCTCTAGGATTATTTAAGTTTTTTTCCCCTCCTAGTCAAAGTTTAAAATTTAGCTTCACTAATAAACACCGCTATCAGGTAAATATTCTTTATATTATTCTCGTTGTATACAATACACCAGAATTTAGTTAGGCAACAACTCAGACAGCAACAAGAGCATTTATACATAAAACTATAAAATCATTTAAATTAAGAAGTTATATAAAAGTTTATAAAAGAAGGATTTAGAATTAATTAACAGTACACTGTATAAAAAATATTAAATAAAAAAAAAAATAAAATATAATAAATAAAAATAATAAAAATATATATATATTAAAGATAAAAAATATTAAATAAAAAATATATAAATATAAAAAAATATACCAAATTGTATACATTACACATAGTATAAAAATAGAATGTATAAATATTAATAAAAGCTTCGCTTTTGTGGTATTTAACAGTTTTTTTCTTTCCGGTATTTTCTACCTGTAGTTCCTTCACATGCCTCAGTGTGAAAAGCTCTGCTCAGACCTTGCATAGCCGTAAACCCTTTAAACACCAGAACAGAAGACTTCTGCAGCTAAAAAGTCTGAAATCAGGACTGACCCTTTTCCCACCGAGTCGTTTCCCCTCGTATATGGTCCCCTGAGGTGTTTCAACAGACACTGGCTGTGAGGAGAGAGAGAGAGAGCGCTCGTGATGAAGAACATCAGCAAAGTTAGGAAACAAATTAAATCTGAAACAGTTTATTTCCTGAGGATTTA
>JAUCMX010000030.1:1004489-1034489 GCA_033459395.1 Hemibagrus guttatus | reverse complement strand
CTCTAGCTGAGATACTTCTAGAAGGTTTTGATCCGCTCTTCCATACAGAACATTTCCAAAATAGTCTTCTGAGCGTGGGCTGATGTGGGAAGGGTTTAAACACCGAGACTGAGAGGTCATAAAACTGTGTCTGACAAATCTCTCTCAGCTCAAACTTCACTTTATCGTTATGAAACCAATGACCTTCAGGGTCTCTCTGTCCCCCTTAACTATATATTTAGCATTTTTTTTTTTTTTTTAGATTTAATATATACACTACATGGTTCTAAAAGTATGTGCACCGCTGACCATCACACCCACATGTCCTTATCTGTCTCAGTCCAGATTTGCTGTTAAAATAAACTCCAATAGTTCTCCAATAGATCTTGTGGGGATTCATTCAGCTAGAAGATCATCAGTGAGATCAGACTCTGATGTTGGGATGCTGAGGAGACTCCAGTTCATCCCAGTGGGGTTGAGGTCAGAGTCAGGGCTCTGTGCAGGACACTCCAGATCTTTACTCCAACCTTCATGGAGCTGCTTTGTGCATTGTCTTGCTGGAGCAGGGTTTGTAGCTACACTGAACCCTACAGCGTACAGAGACGCTCTAGAGATAACTGTGTGCTTCACTTTAGGGGACAGAACACATTCGAGTGTGATGGTCAGGGGGGCACATACTTTTAGCATATTTATCTCTTATTCTCCAGAGCTTGACCTCATCAACACGTTAAACTCTAGTACCTCTTGGAACCACAATATCTGCCACTTGGACCGTGGGCTCGATGTATTGCTCAAACGCAGGTTTCACAAACTTGTTGTACTGCTTGATGACCCCTGTGATGTCACGCCCTCGCTCCATGATGTCCCGCTTCAGACGTCTGACCAGTCGAATGTCGGAGTCGGTGTCCACGAACACTTTCATGTCCAGCAGCTGAAGTTAACAGAAAGGAAGGAGGTAAAGTGGGAGAACATTATCTCAGTGTCTCAAAGCAGATATAAAGAGTTTGATATTGCCTTGTGTTCCAAAAAAAACCCATTCGCTAAGACAGTTACCATGGCAACAATGCTTTGGATAAACCTATAAACCTGCTATGTGTCTGGTTTGTCTAGAAGCGTAGCTAAACCTGCTGGTTTGATGGTGATTTTAATATTCTAATTATCATTTATGTAACCAATAAAAAAAATATATAACAGTGGTGTAATACCAGCGGGAGGCTGCAGGGGGCAGAAGCACTGATACTATTACTGTACAAGGTGCTGCTAAACCTGCTGGTTTTTGAACTCGTTCATCACAGACGTGTTGCTTCTCTTTTCATCATTGCTTTTATACAAAGACGCGTATCGGCTGCTGTATCGCTTCATCACTCGACTCATCGTTGGACTTTACGAAGCTTGGAGTGACGCCACATCGATTGAATTACACACTAAACTTACCTTCAAGAGCTCTTTATTTGCAAAAGCCAAGATTCCCTCAAATATTACAACATTGGCCCCATAAACAGGTTTCTGGATAGAGAGAGAGAGAGAAAGACAGAGAGAGAGACAGAGAGAGAGAGAGAGAGAAAGACAGAGAGAGAGAGAGAGAGACAGAAAGAGAGAGAGAGAGAGAGAGAGAGAGAGAGAGAGAGAGAGAGAGAGACATCCATTAAATCTTGAACCATTATTGGTTATAAATCTTGTGCATTATTGTGTGCATGTGCTGTTTCAATCCATCTGTGAGGCATCAGACAACCAGGTGTATATATATAACTAGCATCTGAATGAGAGCTGAAACAACAAGTCATCATGAAAAAATATTGATGGTGATTTTAAATATTCTAATAATCATTTATGTAACCAATAACAAAAATATGAGTGATGTAATACCACCGTGAGGCTGCAGGGGGCAGCAGAAGCACTGATACTATTACTGTACAAGGTGCTGCACAAAACTGTTTCCAGATATAAACAAACTACACAGATCAACTAGATGACCAGATGTCAAGTCAATGCCAGCACACACACACACACACACTTACCCACTCTTTGCGACGGGAGTGTGTGGTGAAGTCATAGACAGGCACTTTGATGCTCTTGCCCTTCTTCAGTTTCCTCAGGACTGTTACAAGCAACTCAAAGTCAAAAGCGTCCGGATGATCAAAGTTGTACTCGTTCCTGGCTGCAAGCTCCTGCTCCTCTTTGCTCAGTACCTGCAGGTGAATAATAATAATAATAATAATAATAATAATAATAATAAGGGTTGGCACTCCGTCCAGGGT
Source organism: Hemibagrus guttatus (assembly GCA_033459395.1). Lineage (NCBI taxonomy): Eukaryota > Metazoa > Chordata > Actinopteri > Siluriformes > Bagridae > Hemibagrus > Hemibagrus guttatus. The sequence goes on along the minus strand of JAUCMX010000030.1, from coordinate 1,032,252 downwards.
GTATCCTGCCTTGATGCCCGATGAGACCTGAGATAGGCACAGGCTCCCCGTGACCCGAAGATAGATCAGATAAGCGGTACAGACAATGGAAATAATAATAACAATAAAAATAATAATAATAATAATAACAACAACAACAACAACAACAACAACAACAACAACAATAAAAGTGAAACACGAGAACACATCAAAATACTATACACTGCATATCATATTACACAATGAAGTGAGGAGAACCTGAGGAGGGAGAAGGTCTGGATTGTGTAAATCAGTTATCACCTTGTAGAAGGAGTCCATGGACAGCAGGACGACCCACGGAACGTCCAGAGCCTCAATGATCTTATTAGCCACTGTGGTTTTCCCTGAAGCACTGCCTCCACACAAACCTACACACACAAAATCCTGAGTGTAATGATACACACTGATAAACAGCAGTTACAACCTGCACAAGAACTGGATAAAAAACTAACATCAAAAGCAGAAAAAAATACATTAAAATATATTTGGATTAACTAATAGAGCTGATTATGGCTGTGTGTGTACCCTAACCCTCAGACACCTCCCCCTAACCCTCAGACACCTCCCCCTAGCCCTCAGACACCTCCCCCTAGCCCTCAGACACCTCCCCCTAACCCTCAGACACCTCCCCCTAACCCTAACCCTCAGACACCTCCCCCTAACCCTAACCCTCAGACACCTCCCCCTAACCCTAACCCTCAGACACCTCCCCCTAACCCTCAGACACCTTCCCCTAGCCCTCAGACACCTTCCCCTAGCCCTCAGACACCTTCCCCTAGCCCTCAGACACCTTCCCCTAGCCCTCAGACACTTTCCCCTAGCCCTCAGACACTATCCCCTAACCCTCAGACACTTCCCCCTAACCCTCAGACACCTCCCCCTAACCCTCAGACACCTCCTCCTAACCCTAACCCTCAGACACTTTCCCCTAACCCTCAGACACCTCCTCCTAACCCTAACCCTCAGACACCTCCCCCTAGTCCTCAGACACTTTCCCCTAGCCCTCAGACACTTTCCCCTAGCCCTCAGACACTTCCACTAACCCTCAGACACTTCCCCTAACCCTCAGACACCTCCCCCTAGTCCTCAGACACTTTCCCCTAACCCTCAGACACCTCCCACTAGCCCTTAGACACTTCCCCTAACCCTCAGACACCTCCCCCTAGCCCTCAGACACTTCCCCTAACCCTCAGACACTTCCCATAACCCTCAGACACTTCCCCTAACCCTCAGACACTCCCCCTAGTCCTCAGACACCTCCCCCTAGTCCTCAGACACTTCCCCTAACCCTCAGACACTCCCCCTAGTCCTCAGACACCTCCCCCTAGTCCTCAGACACTCCCCCTAGTCCTCAGACACTTCCCCTAACCCTCAGACACTTCCCATAACCCTCAGACACTTCCCCTAACCCTCAGACACTCCCCCTAGTCCTCAGACACCTCCCCCTAGTCCTCAGACACTTCCCCTAACCCTCAGACACTCCCCCTAGTCCTCAGACACCTCCCCCTAGTCCTCAGACACTCCCCCTAGTCCTCAGACACCTCCCCCTAGTCCTCAGACACCTCCCCCTAGTCCTCAGACACCTCCCCCTAACACTCAGACACTTTCCCCTAACCCTCAGACACCTCCCCCTAGCCCTTAGACACTTCCCCTAACCCTCAGACACCTCCCCCTAGCCCTTAGACACTTCCCCTAACCCTAAAACACTTCCCCTAACCCTCAGACACCTCCCTCTAGCCCTCAGGAAGTGTGCTTTTGCGGACTATATTATTATTATTATTATTATTATTATTATTCTCTCAGTTATGGAAGCACTTGTCTTGTGTGTGTTAATGTGGACAAGTCCAGGTGAGGACGAGATTAATGTACCTATAACAAAAGCCTCTTTAAAGGTGGTCCCTGTGACATTGTACCACGGCGGACGTCCTGCTGTGTAGATCGTCCGTTTATTGGTCCTCAGGAGAGGCGGCTCCGTTTTACTCTGACTCGTGCTCCTCTTCCGTGGAGACATCGACGGGGTCAAAGGGCAGGAGAGCCTCAAAAGGCCATCAAGAGAATCCTCACCACTGCCACTAGAACAAACATCAAACACCTCATCTTAACATGAATTAAGTTAAGTTTCCTGTACTCGTTCGTGCTCGTGGTATTTAAACATCTCCATCAGAAATGCCTTAGCAGCACATCACTGGACCAGTCTGTACCTGAGCAGGGCTACAATACACTATCCCATGCAGGAGACACTGAGAGAGTCCAAGGACTCGAGAAACCCTCAGATTGAGGTCCTCACATGGTGTTTAATGTTGGTGCAGGTGAGGGAGTACAGACATCTTCATCTGCACTCCAGGAATCCACACACAAGCTCAGAAAAGACTGGAGCCTCATGTGAGTAAGGCTTTCATCATATGGACAGGAAATGGACACGAACATGCTCTAGACACGAGGTGCTCCACGGTGCCAAGAGCTTCACTGCACAACAGCGTCTCATCAGTTTCATGTTTACAGCAAAAACACATGCTGGACTACAAGCAAACTAGTAAACTCAATAAAGCAAAATTTAACATAAATTTAATAAAACGAAATTTCAATCGGATTGAAAGAAATCTGAAATAATCCAGTAAATAGGACGTAACCATGTAAACGCTTGAATCGGATTATTTTAATCCGGTTTAAAAATGTGGAGCAGTGTGAACTGTTTTGTTTGGGAAAATACAGTGTATGCAATGTACATGTGAAGGAATATTTTAATCAGATTGCTATGCTTTAGGAAAAAATAATACTTTTATAATAGGATTTGGGAATGTAAACATATCTACTGAAAGCAAAAGGACTTTAAATGTGAACTTTTTCTGCAAATCCAAGTTTGAAACTGAATTTGTGTAATCAGAAACACACGGGTTTTGGATCATCAGCATGAGCTTCAGTCTCATATCTTTGTGTTAGATTGAACCTTCTTTAAGGAAAGAGTGTGTAAGGGTTGTGTAGGAGTTGTGTAAGGGTTGTGTAGGAGTTGTGTAGGAGTTGTGTAAGGGTTGTGTAGGAGTTGTGTAAGGGTTGTGTAAGGGTTGTGTAAGGGTTGTGTAAGGGTTGTGTAGGAGTTGTGTAGGAGTTGTGTAGCTACACAACACTCAGAGAACACGTGCAACCTGTTTCCCACTCTAATAAATAAATGTATGTAAATAAATCCACTAGATGTAAATAAACCTAAGATGGAGTTTAAGTTAGCTAGCTAGCTCGATCCAGCAGGTTAGTAGTTGAACTCAGGATGTTTAAAACGTTAGATATTTGGGGAAGTGAAGAGAAAGTGTGCGCTAGCCTGCTCCTTTCACCTGTCTGATCTGGAAGCTCGGAGCTCCTCCTCGTCTCCATCTTCTTTCTGATGAAGTTGGACATCAGCTTGGCTTCCGGACACTGCCATGTTTTCATCTGCAAACAGAAGTGTGTCCACGTCATCGAGGATGTGTGCAATAAAGGGAAAGATGCACCATAGCATCCAGCTGAAACTTTCACACATACACACACACACACACACACACACACACACAAGACCCCCGTACGGGGCGGAAGTAGCCGGGCGGAAGTATGTCATCCTTCAAAATTAAAGCCGCTTTCATTAAACACGGAGGATGACGATAAAAGACGAATATTATTTAATCGGGAAATCAATCTTGGTTTAATTTTACTTCACTAAAACCTATTTTATCGCCTTAAAAAATATTTTAAAATAATAAAATTTGCTGAAACTTCCAAAAAGTCACGGGAAATAAGTCCTCAACTTTTTAAAAATTTTGTCTGCTAATTTTTTCTATTCCTTTCAAACCCACAGCCTACTTTCTAATATTTTTTTTTATTTAAAGATTTTATCTAAAATCTTTTGTTTTTATTTAACTGATAAAAAATGGGGTAAATTCCTAAAACACTATGAGAAATGATTCTATTGATTCAAAAATTCCCATAAACACACTCCTAAACCTTGTGGAAAGCCTTCCCAGAAGAGTTGAAGCTGTTATAGCTGCAAAGGGCGGGACAACTCCATATTACATTCATGTGCATGTAAAGGCAGGCGTCCCAAAACTTTTGGCAATATGGTGTATATGATTAAGATCATGAATGATTTCTGTCTGCTTGGTTATGATACACAGGCGTCTGTTTCTAAAGTCAGGATGTTTTTGTCTTTCATGATTTTCTACTGTTTCTTATCTTAGCCTTGGGTATTATCTATAAGGTCTAGAGTGTATCCTTAGTACGTACTCTTAGTACGGCTGTGTCCAACTTTTGTTTAGACTATAGAAAGCCCAGGTTGTCTATATGCACGCAATAAACCGTTTCTTTCACTATACATTGGCTCTGAGTCTTCTGTCATCTAGTGAAACTGCAGGATCGTCCTGAAAGATCCACTTCCTAGTGTGACAGTGAAGTTCTCCATGATGACAGATGACATAATCTGATCTGATCTGGTGATCCTGTGACAATCATACTCCAGCTCAGGTGAGATAGACCTCCTCTCCAAGAACCTTCACAATACCAAACAGTACTTTTTAATAGAATTTGGCAACAAAATAATCAGGATCCTGATGGTGTTGCTCCCCAGTTTGTGAGTCGTCCTTGCCTTTTACTGATAATCTCAGCTTCGAGAGGGATCTGGGGCAAAAGTTAGATAAGTTGTGTGGCAGGAAAACGGATAAAAAGATCTCGGTATTCCAGAACAAACAGCCCCGCCAACTCACATTTCTGATTCACTGTCATCTATTTCTAGTTTTTTTTTGCCATATCTGTCAGTCAGTCAGTAAGAGGTGGAGCTTCATTTACTCAGAGATCTATGACGGATTCACACAAAACTTAAAAGTCATATTTTAAGACTAGATTCTGAGGCTGTGTGCTGAGATTGGGGCAAAGTTCAAATCCATGTGTCTCTAAGATGCAACTAACAACCACCTGGGATACCATAGCAACCTCCTGAGATACCATAGCAACCACCTGAGATACCATAGCAACCACCTGAGATACCATAGCAACCACCAAAGATACCATAGCAACCACCTGGGATACCATAGCAACCACCTGAGATACCATAGCAACCACAAGAGATACCATAGCAACCACAAGAGATACCATAGCAACCACAAGAGATACCATAGCAACCACCTGAGATACCATAGCAACCACCTGGCAACGCCGTAGCAACACCTTTGAAGTACTGATAACTTGCTTAATGAAAACCTGAAATATCTCTTTTAAATAATATTTTTAGCATTATTATCAGGCTATCAAGACAATATCATAATTCATCCATGAACTTTAACCTTTTTTGTCCCGCAAAGATTCCAAAATTACTCAAGTCTTATGTAAAATGTCAATGGTTGCCTTTTTTTTTTTTTTTGCTGTGAATTAAAAACCCATTGCACTTCATAGAAGGTCCAGACCAACTTCTGCAGGTTCAGTGGGTGTGGTTAGGCTTGTAAATTACAACAAAATCCTAAAATGCATTGCATCATCAAATGATTAGTTGATGCAGGCTTTAAGCTTGAGAAGATATTTTTTTGAGCTCTGAAGTAAAAGTGCATCCTTATCCTTGCTGTCATGAATATACTTAAGATATACACTATATTGCCAAAAGTTTTGGGACGTCTGCCTTTACATGCACATGAATGTAATATGGAGTTGCCCCGCCCTTTGCAGCTATAACAGCTTCAACTCTTCTGGGAAGGCTTTCCACAAGGTTTAGGAGTGTGTTTATGGGAATTTTTGACCGTTCCTCTAAAAGCACATTTGTGAGGTCAGGCACTGATGTTGGACGAGAAGGCGTGGCTCGCAGTCTCCGCTCTAATTCATCCCAAAGGTGTTCTATGGGGTTGAGGTCAGGACTCTGTGCAGGTCAGTCAAGTTCCTCCACACCAAACTCACTCATCCATGTCTTTATGGACCTTGCTTTGGTCACTGGTGTGCAGTCATGTTGGAACAGGAAGGGGTCATCCCCAAACTGTTCCCACAAAGAGCATGAAATTGTCCAAAATGTCTTGGTATGCTGAAGCATTAAGAGTTCCTTTCACTGGAACTAAGGGGCCGAGCCCAACCCCTGAAACACAACACCTGAACTCAATGATGTGGAGGGGTGTCCCAAAACTTTTGGCAATATAGTGTATGAGATAAGATATAATAAGATCCTAATCCTGTAGTAATGTGATGTGTATTATGAGTGTGTGCATTGCTCATTTACAGTCAGACTGCGACCGCTTTTTAGGAGAGAGATAGAGAGAGAGAAAGAGAGAGAGAGAGAGAGAGACTCTCAGTGTGAGTGAGAGAGAGAGAGCACGTGCACGCGCATTAGTCTCTCTGCGTCTCGGTGCCGCGCCTTTTGCACAAAAGCGTGAAGTTGATCCTTGGCGCATTAATAACTTTCCTCCTCTCTGCTCCTCTCCTCTCCTCTCCTCTCCTCTCTGCTCCTCTCCTCTCCTCTCTGCTCCTCTCTGCTCCTCTCCTCTCCTCTCCTCTCTGCTCCTCTCTTCTCCTCTCTGCTCCTCTTCTCACTGCGACGGTTGTGGGATTTAATTCTTCTCAGTGTTTAATATAATTCATATAAAAGAAATGGACCGGAGGATGCTTTGTGGTCGTGTGCTATAAAAGAAAGAAAGGAAAAAAAACCCAAAAAATATTCAGTGCACACCTTTTCTTTTTTTTGTTTGCTCATTTAACTCTGATTAACGGGAGACCGGAGCACCGGCTGCCGCTGAAGCATGGAGGCGAGAGCGGACTCGGAGAAATCTCATCTCATTCACGAGAAAAACAGCAAAACATACACTCGGAAACTTACGAGGTGAATATCAGTGTTTTCCTTCGGTGTTGCATGTTTGAGCTGCAGCGTGTTTTTCAGGAGCCTGGATTGCTAAAGTTAAAAAAAATGTACTATATATTTTAATGATTATTTCTATTATTAGAATACAAATATTTTTCTTATTATTTTAATTTATTAGAATTTTTTTTATGTATTATTAAATGTAATATATATAAAAAATATTTGATTGTTTTATTTATTATTATTTTTTATTCTAAACGCAGCAGTCTGTGTTTATTTATTTATTTATTTGTTTATAATGTAAAAAAACAAAAAACAATTTACAATTAACGCAATTTGGACTGGATAATTTAGACGCGCTGTCTATCAGTGAAGCTGACTATTTTTTAATAGCCGAATTTCCGACACAATTCAGATAGTCCATAAGTGTCCATGGCACAGAGACACTCACATGGAGGAGATTTCCAGACGCAGTAGAGACTGCAGAGAAAAAATCAACACCTGCAGTGAACAAAAACTAACACCTCCATCTGGACTTGTGTGTATAAAAAACCCTGGAGGTGTTCATTTAACCCTGCTTTGTTTTTTTTTTATCCTCCATCCAGACCTCTCAGGGATTGCATGGTGCATGGTCAGGCATGTGTGTGATGCTGTGTGTCAATGAGCACATTCATTTCCATGCATCACTTGCTTTTGGACAGCGCTTGACAAATGGCTTCGGGGGTTTTCACCTCTTAAAGGATCAGAAAATGTACTGCTTTAAAGCTCTCGTGTGTTTGTGCAAAAAAAAAATAATTCACTGGATAAAAACATAAAAACATTTAAAACGTTGCTTTATAGCAGGCGAATAAATGTGTTCTGGATATCTGGTTTACAAACATTATTGGATCAAAATAAAGAATAAACATTGATTTTTATTTATTTATTTATTTATTTATTTTTTTGGATTGGTGCAGTGGCTGGAAATTTCTAATTCGATAAAAAGCAATTCGATCAAATGCGTGACATGAACAGGACATGTGTCTCTGGACCTCTTCTGAGTATTTTCTAGAATTTACTGTCCTGTGTTGGTGAGAGTTCAGCAGGATGAAACCCCAGATCGGATTATAAACAGAATCCTAATCCAAAGTCTGCAAAACTGCGAATCTAGAGAAGGAAAAAAAAAAAAAAAAAAAAGTCATGATTAATCTGTCTTTAATTTCAGAAATGTCGGAGGAGTGAAATGTGTAAAAATCCTAAATTCTTAATTGTAATAAAGGATCATTGATATATGAATTGATTGACTGATAGATAGATATCTGCAAGATGTGAAGTAAATTATAGAATTGTTAAAGAAAGATGTCTGTTCTGGTCAATCTATTAATGAATCAATTAATCAAGCAATCTGTTAATTACTGTTACAGCGGCAGCTGTGTGTCCGAGGGTTTCCCGTCATCTCTGGATAGATAGATAGATAGATAGATAGATAGATAGATAGATAGATAGATAGATAGATAGATAGATAGATAGATAGAGTTTTAAGTAAGATAAGTACAGTTTTAACCCTGATTGTAGTTTAGAATAAAGAAATAAAAAATCTGGATCATGGGTCATTTCTGTGACGTCACTTATTAACTACAGCAACTTCTTTTGTATGATCAGGCTATCTATAACAATAATAATAATAATAATAATAATAATAATAATAATAATAATAATAATAATAATAATAATAATGGGACATTAGGGAGGCTGAGAAAATCGCGCAAAAGAACCGGAAATAGCACGCGTCAGTGTCTTATGTTTCATATAAATTCTTCTGTTTATTATTTAATGCTTTGTTAAAAGCAGCTTTACAGAAACTGAGAAGGAAATATATATATTTATATATAAAGTACAAATTAAAATGTACTATTTTATCCCTAATGAGAAGCCTGAGGTGACGGTGGTGAGGAAAATCTCCCTGAGATGATATGAGGAAGAAACCTTGAGAGGAACCAGGCTCAGAAGGGAACCTCATCCTCATCTGGGGGACATTGGACACTGGACACTAAATAATGTAACTGTAAATAATGTCCTTTCTACAACAACAACCAAGAGCTCCTGAGGAACTAATAGATCAGTGGCGCCTAATACATGGCACAAGACATGATGGCGCATGGACTCACAGGTGTAAAGCTTCCTCGTGTCTGTATTTGAGATTTCTGCGGTTTCTTGGCAGAAAATAAATTAAATTAATCTGTAAATAAATTCGTTTCAGTCACGAAAGTCTGCCGGTGCTGAGGGACGCAGGAATGATGCGCTTGACTGCAGATAATAATAATAATAATAATAATAATAATAATAATAATAATAATAATAATAATAAAAACAGACATACATAATTTTGAAATCCATTAACTATCAATTATGACACACCCACCGAACACGCCAATCAAAACGAATTTTTGTTCTACAGTGACGTCATTATTTTATTTTATTTCAGAATCGAGCGGAAATTTGTTCAAATGATCATTTTTTTCTAGCCAATGCACAATACTTTAAAAATATATTTTTATGAGAAAAATATATATGATTATATACCATGCTGAGGTAAAAAAAAAAAAAAAAAAAAGCACTTAATTAGTCCCTTTTTATTTTTATTGTTTTATTGAATTAACTCAGGAGTGCACGAGGGAATCTGTGTTTTTTTTTTATTTATTTATTTATTTATTTATTTATTTATTTATTTTTAATCCGTTATCGGAAGTGTAAAGTGGAAGACAGTTAAAAAATCGGATTGATTTCAGGAAGATCTGCCCCAGGTGAGGGTAAGCAGTGCATATGGAGTGTATATAGAGTGTATATGGGGTATATAGGATGGTGGGGTGAGGTGGGGTGGGGTGGGGTGGCTTGGATCATGTGTGCCACTCCCTGTGGGGTGATTAAACTGAGACTGTGTCCCACTTGGCTGCTTCATTTCAGGCGGTGAAGGCGTGAGAGGCATGTGTGTGTGTGTGTGTGTGTGTGTTGGGGGTGCTTATCTCTTCTGAGGCAAGATTGCCCTTTTCTGCTCCATTAGCTTCATCATGGTGTCTCTCCCATCAACACGCCCGCAGCGGAGGGACAGAGAGGCCAGAACAGCAGACTCAGCAGCTCCGAGCCACGCTCTGTGCATTCTACTCTGATGTGTCTCCCTGATTAAATGTGTCAGAACATCCTGTCGCTGGGCTTCTCATGGATTTGATCAACACTTTTGTGGTCAAGGAGTAACACTGTGTTGTGTTACAGAAAAAAATGACTTTTTAGAATTTAGACTAGAGTTTAAACCTCGGTCACTAAGTGTTTGTATAATCGGATATTTCAAGAACGGCTAGTTAAATAAATTAGTTAGTGTGGTTAGAGTTTTGGAATTGATCCAAACAGGGTCAAGGTCACAGCAAGGTCACACCATTTCTTCCTGTTGGGACTTTCATGTTCAGGAACTCATCGTCCAAGATTTTTCCCGTTGGTCTGTCCGTCATTCGGGGCATTGGTGGCTCAGTGGTAGGTTTCTTGCCTATCATGCGGAAGGCCCGGGTTCAATTCCTAGCCAATGCCCCAACCCCAGCCACTGGATGCAGTGCCGGTCCCAAGCCCGGAAAAATGGGAGGGTTGCGTTAGGAAGGGCATCTGGATTCTTCTTCTTAGTTTGTCCGTCATTCAATAGCAAAACACAACATCTCAATAATCAGTAGTTCAGTGAAGGATCTGTTTCCTTTTCCCTGCTGCCATGAACATGGTTAAGATATAGATCAAGCGCATTATGAGGCATAGATCTCAGTAACGAGAAGAGCTCCACTTGGCAGAGATCTCCCTGTCCTTGGCATCGAGTTCTAAATGTAATCAGTAATAAACTACCTGCTGTTTATATTTGTTCAGGGATCGAGGTCATTTTTAAGATCTACGCTATATGTACACAAAGTACGCAGGATCGCTATAAAACATCCTTCTCTTGGTGTTTCGCAGTGAATTTCCAGGTGCCGTAGAAAGCTACCCGAGTCAGGTGTATGAGAACGGAGACGCCACCGGAGCCATCGAGTTGAAGAGGCCCGTCGGAGCCCACTGCCACGGGAGCAAAGCTCAGTGGGAGGAGAACCGGGAGAAGCTGGTGGCTAAAAAGAAGCTGTACATCGCCTCGGTGGTCTGTCTGGTCTTCATGATCGGGGAAGTGATCGGTAAGAGTCAGGGTGCTGTCTAAAAGGAAATAGGACAAGGTTGTGTTAGAACTTAATGAAATAATTGAAGAGAGAAGGTGATTTATATCAAGGTGGGTTGAGGAAGTTTGGAGGAAATGCTAACAGAAAGGAGTTACACAACCCAGTGATCAAACACAAAATCAGACACAACATTTAGAGTTTTCAAAGCGATGCAGATTTTCCTCAGACTCAGGCATCGATGTGTGACATCATCATCATCATCACGTGTTCAGCCTCTTCATTCAGGTGTGAACATGAGTACAGCTCTCAGAGAAACTCTTTACAGACGTGTCTCGCTCGGAGGAGACTGAAAGGAGAATCCTGTTCTGGTGACTGATTTCATCAAGTCATGGAGTTTTTCTCAAGATGCGGCATTTTCAGCCACAACAGTCACAGAAAATCAATCCTGGAGAGACTGGACAAGGAAACGCTTCTCCTTTTTTATTCCTTTTCTACAAAAAAAAATTCTTTAGAAATTCTATTATCAGTAACATCTTGAGTGAAGTGTAGAGTCGGACTTCACATACCAGATCCTGATCCTGATCCTGATGATCCGTGTCCTTCTGGTCAAATCCGATGGAGTCACATCTGGTCACGATCTTCGGTGGAAGGAATACGCCTGAAGCTCAGTCTGACTTTTTGCTTAAATTTTCAATTCAGTTCAATTCAATTCAGTGCTTTTAACAATGGGCATTGTCTCAAAGCAGCTTTACGGAAGCATATCAATATAGAAAATATGATAAAGTTTAAACCAGGCTCAGAAGGGAACCTCATCCTCATTTGGGTGACACTGGACTCCAAATAATGTAACTGTAAATAATGTCCTTTCTACAACAGCAACCGAGAGCTCCTGAGGAACTATTAGGTCAGTGTAGTTTCTGAGTTCGTTATAGACTTAGCACTAATTCCTGCGAGCTGAAAGCTGACCGATGCAACAGCAGTTCAAAGATGGCGTGATAGTCTCCAAGTGGACCAGCACATGATGTTCTGAGCTTCTCCACCTTCAGATAATTAAGAAAGCCGATATAGTCCCGTAAAAATATAGTGCAGTGAATCTGATTGTTGTTATACTTCATTTATAGCAAGTTATTAGAGATTATAGATCAGACACAACGCAGTGAGTTGCTCCTGGTTACATGCAACAGTTCATCAGTGTACACAAGAATAGAAATGACTATATAAATATACATACATGCACTACACTATATTGCCAAAAGTTTTGGGACACCTGCCTTTACATGCACATGAATGTAATATGGAGTTGTCCCGCCCTTTGCAGCTATAACAGCTTCAACTCTTCTGGTCAGGCTTTCCACAAGGTTTAGGAGTGTGTTTATGGGAATTTTTGACCGTTCCTCTAAAAGCGCATTTGTGAGGTCAGGCACTGATGTTGGACGAGAAGGCGTGGCTCGCAGTCTCCGCTCTAATTCATCCCAAAGATGTTCTATGGGGTTGAGGTCAGGACTCTGTGCAGGACAGTCAAGTTCCTCCACACCAAACTCACTCATCCATGTCTTTATGGACCTTGCTTTGGTCACTGGTGTGCAGTCATGTTGGAACAGGAAGGGGTCATCCCCAAACTGTTCCCACAAAGAGCATGAAATTGTCCAAAATGTCTTGGTATGCTGAAGCATTAAGAGTTCCTTTCACTGGAGCTAAGGGGCCGAGCTCAACCCCTGAAACACAACACCTGAACTCAATGATGTGGAGGGGTGTCCCAAAACTTTTGGCAATATAGTGTAGTTTAAAGTTCGAGTCTTTCGGTTGTCCTCAGTGTAAAAACACGGATCTGAAACTCACACTGTTGGAAAGAGGTGAGATATGAAGAAGAAATGCTGGATCAAACAGCGTGCAGGACCTGGAGGATTTTTCACTGCTCAGGAGAAACCAGGGACTCGTTCACATCTCCTCTAACATCATTCCAGTGTATCAACACAGTCGTTTTTTATCTGGATCATTTGTGTAAATTCAAATCTCATTGACTTGAAATGAAGCTCCGTATATCGTGACAGCTCCTTCTTCTTCATCGATTTTTATTTCAGATGCAATTTGTTTCTTGTCAGCTTCGAGAGAGATTAATCTTCCCTGTGTGGGGAATGAAGCGTAAGGATTTCTGCTTTAATAATCATTTCTTGTTTATCTTTACATTGTGATATTGGCTCTGGGCTCGATGCCGGCTTCAGAGTCGCGCGTTAAATTAAACAAAGAATAAACTATCACTCGTACATTTAATTGGGAATAAAGAGAGAGAGAGAGAATTATTTAAGAGTGTTTAACTGAGCGTTTGACCAAATATCAGTAACTGACCAATCCTCATTTTAAAATATGAAAGCTCTGCTCCAGAAATAACTGCAGCTAACACCCTGACTGCTTAAAAGAGATTTCCATGCAGTTTGTAGCTACGTCTCTGCGTTATTTTCTACATGTCCGTGTTATCTCCATTCCTGCAGGCGGTTATCTCGCCCACAGCCTGGCCATCATGACCGACGCTGCTCATCTGCTCACAGACTTTGGCAGCATGATGGTTAGCCTTTTCTCCCTGTGGATTTCCTCTAGGCCTCCCACCAAGATCATGAACTTCGGCTGGCACAGATCAGGTGAGCGTTATTAGAGCAAATCCAACATCTGGTCCAACATCTGCAGGAGATATCGGTGAGAATATTTTATAGTGCTGTTGATGATGTCCATGTCTTTAGTGGTTTGTTTTTGTTTGGTTACAGAGATTTTGGGAGCTCTGATATCCATAATGTCCATCTGGATTGTTACGGGGGTGTTGGTGTACCTCGCTGTTGAGAGAATTGTAAAAAATGATTATGAAATTGACGGCAGAGTGATGCTGCTGACTTCGGGGTGTGCTGTCGTGGTCAACATCATGTGAGTCAAAAAAAAACCCGCAGGATTATTTCAAACAGGTGACCACACAGGTGACCACACAGGTGACCACACAGGTGACCACATATGTTGGTGATGTTTTACAGAATGGCCTACATCCTCCATCACTCCACCAGCTTTCACGGGAACGACTCTGGATATCACAAGATCACTGAAAATGGGATGAGTCCTGTGGGTCATGGCCACTCCCACAGCCTCCTGGGTAGCCATGGAAACACTAGCGTCAGGGCGGCGTTCATCCATGTTCTGGGAGACCTTTTACAGAGCTTTGGGGTGATGGTTGCATCCATCGTTATCTACTTACGGGTAAGTACCTTAAATCACGATGAATAAAAAAAGAACACTATATGCTCAAAAGTTTGTGCACCCCTGACATCACACCTACACGTGGTTCTTCACCGTGTGAAGTGTACCTATTGAATGTTTCTGTATGCACTTTCCATTCAACATGAAGGTTGGAAAAACTGGAGTGTCCTGCACAGAGCCCTGACCCCACTGACGACCTTTGGGATGAACTGGAACTGGAGTCTCCTCAACATCCCAACATCAGAGTCTGATCTCATTAATGATCTTCTAGCTGAATGAATCCTCACAACATCTAGTGGAGAACCTTCTCAGAAGAGCAGAGCAGAGCAGAGTGGAGGAGGATATTACAGCAGCAAATGAGATGTTCAAGAAGGACATATGGGGGTGTGATGGTCAGGGGTGCACAAACCTTTGGCCATATGGTGTATAAGTGTTCCTGATGGGTTCTAATGAGTTACGATGCATTTTACTCTTTGTGTGTCGCAGCCCGAATACAAAATCATGGATCCCATCTGCACCTTCCTGTTCTCTCTGTTTGTCCTGGGAACAACGATCACCATCCTCCGGGAAGTGTTCCGCATCCTCATGGAGGGTAGGTTTGTGGTTTTAGTGGCTCAGTATATCATTATATAGCCAATCACAGATGTCTGTGAGCTCCTGTATGTAGAAGAGGGCAGACTGCATCTTCACGTGTCTCAGAGGAAGCTTGTATCTGCCTTCAGCCTCTCCTAATTAGATATTGTATATAATATTATGATACTGTAGGTGTTTATTGTATTAGTCATTGTCACAGTAAAAGTCTCTGAATAAAGTCTGATTCAGCGTTTGATTTATTAAACATCTACAAGTATTAATCCATTAATTAATTAATTTGTACTTTTTTCTTTCAGGAACACCCAGAGGAATTGAATTTAACTCGGTGAAGGAGGTTCTGCTCTCACTGAAATCTGTTAAGGCTTTGCACAGTCTGCACTTGTGGGCTCTAACTGTAGGACAGACCCTGGTTTCTGTCCATGTGGCCATTGGTAAGACCTGAACTTCACTTCACATCCACTCGGGTAAACGGCAATCAGGCATAACATTATGACCACCTGCCTAATATTGTGTTGGTCCCCCTTTTGCTGGCAAAACAGCCCTGACCCGTCGAGGCATGGACTACACTAGGTCCCTGAAGGTGACCAAGATGTTAGCAGCAGATCCTTTAAGTCCTGTAAGTTGAGAGGTGCGGCCTCCATGGACTTACAGGACTTAAAGGATACTTTTGATAGATACTGACCACTGCAGACCGGGAACACCCCACAAGAGCTGCAGTTTTGGAGATGTTCTGATCCAGTGGTCTAGCCATCACAATTTGGCCCTTTTGGTCAAACTCGCTCAAATCCTTACACTTGTCCATTTTTCCTGCTTCTAACACATCAACTTTGAGGACAAAATGTTCACTTGCTGCCTAATATATCCCACCCACTAACAGGTGCCATGATGAGGAGATACTCAGTCTTATTCACTTCACCTGGCACTGCTCACAGTGTTATAGCTGATTCCTAAAACTAATTCATCTTAAAGTGATGTCTGTTGTATTAAATGCTCGAATTAACAGCGTTT
The DNA here is from genome assembly GCA_033459395.1 of Hemibagrus guttatus. Taxonomy (NCBI): domain Eukaryota; kingdom Metazoa; phylum Chordata; class Actinopteri; order Siluriformes; family Bagridae; genus Hemibagrus; species Hemibagrus guttatus. The sequence goes on along the minus strand of JAUCMX010000030.1, from coordinate 1,016,448 downwards.
GTGTTTTAATCAGAGGAGAACACAGATCCTCAGAGTGTCCTGAAGGAAGCCACCGAGCTCCTGCAGACCAAGTTTGGCTTCTACAGCACCACCATCCAGGTGGAGCCCTACAGTGAGGACATGGCCTACTGCACCATGTGCCAGGATCCCATGGATTAACCTCGGTGAGGAAGCACTTTCCGTCCTGAAAGCAGCCTGTCTGAAATCGTCCATATCTCCAGAAGAGCTGCTGGTGCAACAGCAGGCACTTTTTTATTTCTTGGTTATATGTACATGCAGAGATACTGCCATCTTCTCATAGTTCCTAAAACATGTATGCTTTATCAGGCTTCATTCCCATAACACACACACACACACACAGCAATATTTCAGAGTATTGAAGATTAATATCAGCTGGACTGCGCTAATGAGAAGCACCGTGACTCTTCAATAGCTCCTAATCATCAGAGTCGTATAGGGGCGTGTTCAGCAGATCAATATACGACCTCTGAAGGATCTCTGAAGTGAGCTCCACCCACTTTATGTGACGGTAAATTAAAATGTAAATTTTTATTCCAGTCTATACAGGACTCTCAGATCCTGTTTCATGCTCTAGCTAGTCTTACCTAGTCAGACTGACCGCAGAAGGTCTGAACTCCATAGCAGTTTTTACTGACCGAGGAACCGCCCAAGAGCTTGTTCGACTGACAGCTAAAACAACCAATCGCAGTCAGTTTTATTCATCGTCATGTTTAAAGCCTACAAGCACAGACCTTCATGCAGCTATAGATCGTTTCTTTAAGAAACTCGTGCATATTAATGAGTCTGGACCATGAACTAGACATCGTCTAGAGAGAGAAACATTTCTTTCTAGCAGCTCTGAGCTCACAGGAAGCTTCGTTTCGGTGTGAGAAACAGAGAAATCCCAGTGTCACGCCGAGCGTCTGATTTAACTCGGACTCGAGTCGGTGCTTCATCATTAGCAGACGTTCCTCCTGATCCAATGACGTGCTAGCAGGTGATGATGAGCGACGTCTAGACTCATTCCAAGTGCATATGATTTCGAGTGCAAGCACATTGTCATGACTTTTCAACAGACGTGACTGCCACATTCCGACCAGGAGCTCAGCGCTGCCATGTCCCTGCGTCACTCCATTAAAGGGACCAAATCAAAGCAATCGTAAAGCTCATAAACCCCTCAGAACCGCTACACAAATTCCTGTGACATCATCCTGCTACACGTATCATTAAATCATTAAAAGGGTGTGGCCAGAACCTTAAATCGACAGAAAGTGTATAATATTAACCAAAAAAACCTGAATGTATAAATGTTTATGTCCTGTGCGTCACAGACGCCACTGTAGCTTGCTGTAATTTATTGACGTTATTGCACACACACGTCTGGAAAAACACACGCCTTTATTCATCAAAGTCTCAATCACACACACACACACACACACACACACACACACACACACACACACAATTCCAGCATCTTTCCTTATTCAGCTGTGAAGATTTCAGTGAAGTGTTTTGGAGATAAAAGATAAAAAGACTTGAAGTAAAATAACAGATCGGTCAACAACAAGTAAATAATAATACAACAACACACACACACACACACACACACACACACACTCCATCCCTCCATGATACCCCCCACACACTCCACCCCCCATGATACCCCCCACACACTCACTCACACACACTCCATCCCCCCATGATACCCCCCACACACTCCACCCCCATGATACCCTCCATGATACCCCCCACACACTCCATCCCTCCATGATACCCCCCACACACACTCCATCCCTTCATGATACCCCACACACACTCCATCCCTCCAAGATACCCCCCACACACACTCCATCCCTCCATGATACCCCCCCCACACACTCCATCCCTTCATGATACCCCCACACACTCACTCACACACACTCCATCCCTTCATGATACCCCCCACACACTCACTCACACACACTCCATCCCTCCATGATACCCCCCACACACTCCACCCCTCATGATACCCCCCACACACTCACTCACACACACTCCATCCCTCCATGATACCCCACACACACTCCATCCCTCCAAGATACCCCCACACACACTCCATCCCTCCATGATACCCCCCCACACACTCCATCCCTTCATGATACCCCCACACACTCACACATACTCCATTCCTCTATTATACCCCCCTCACACACACTCACACACTCACTGAGCCAGTTAATCAATCCACCTACCTGCATGTTTTTGGGAGGTGCAGGGAAACTGGAGAACAGGAACAGTGACAACCCACACACACACTCCATCCCTTCATGATACCCCCCCCCACACACACTCACTCCATCCCCTTCATGATACCCCCCACACACACACTCACTCCATCCCTTCATGATACCCCCCCACACACACTCACTCCATCCCTTCATGATACCCCCCACACACTCACTCACACACACTCCATCCCTCCATGATACCCCACACACACTCACACACACACTCCATCCCTCCATGATACCCCACACACACTCACACACACACTCCATCCATTCATGATACGCCACACACACTCACACACACACTCCATCCCTTCATGATACCCCCACACACTTACACATACTCCATTCCTCTATTATACCCCCCTCACACACACTCACTAGAGCCAGTTAATCAATCCACCTACCTGCATGTTTTTGGGAGGTGCAGGGAAACCGGAGAACAGGAACAGTGACAACCTGCAACTGCGGATTTAATTTCATAATTTTTTTTTCATAACACAGGATTACAGACAGAACCTACTGGATCCTCTCCTTCAGTGACCCTGTGGGATCTGTTCCTCTTCACATTCTACACACACATTTATACCAAAAATGACATGCTGAATAAATGAAAGCTGAGGTGCACGATATGAGGGAGATGGTGTACAGCTAAAAGTGTGTGCCCCCTGACCATCACACCCATGTGTTCTTGCTGAACATCTCACTTTTTTCTTTTCCATTCCACTTCATGAGCTCCATAACGTGGAGGCTGATACATGATGAAGATGATCACTCCACACACTGGTTTCTATCTGACTTTGATGAATAAGGGCCAGTAACTCCAGCTGATATGCAAACATGTTGTTGTTGTGCTTTAAAGTGTTCTGATGTCGTGGGCTGCCCTGTAAAGAAAAAAAAAAGGCGTGGTTCTACAGTATAGATGTGAAATACCCCACCGAGGAGCGGCATGCTTGCATGAGTGCTGAATAAACCGAAAAACTGCCACTTTATCACTTTTGATAAAACGGAGATATTTTACATATCAACATCATGAGAAAAGAGGAGGAAAAAAAGGACCAAGAGATATAAATTTAAATATTTTTTTAAATAGTGCTGTATTTAATGCATCATGTCATACGTTCAGCACTGAGAGAAAACCTTCTTCACGGAGAACAAGCTTATATGTTTTCACACACACACACACACACATACACACCACATAGTGACGTAAATGATGCACTTTGTCTTCTACCGGATTTGCATTAAAGGAATTTAATTTTAAGGAATTTATCGATGTTCAGACGTCTGCTTTGGAGCTGGATTTGTTCCTGGAGCTGAATCTGAGCTTTCAGAATTTATTCTAATTCATTTCAGTAAGATGGAGTTTAAATCACGATGACATTAAAGTGGGTGAACATGCACTAGAATTAAAACAGTAATATATTTAACGTCTGTGGATCGGTTATGCTTGGGATGTGTCCTGTGTACAGTTTCTGTGTCAGTGTTCCACCGTGAAAAGCTGTAAATACTCTTAATGTGTGTCTACGTGAACGTGTGTGTGTGTGTGTGTGTGTGTGTGTGTGTGTATATATATATATTTTACATATTGTATAAGAAGTCCTTTGTGTAAATGTGTAACTGGTGGTACTGTGCGTATCTACGTGTTCTCATTTGTCACGACACATTTAATAAAGTCAGCTTTTTGTAAACCACAATAAAATGAACAGAGAGACCTAAATGAAATCACGGCTCGGGTTCTTGAAGTTAAAGTAAAAATGATGGTGTGATGTTTCTTACGGTGTGGATGAGTTGTGTTGCAAAGATCACATGTATGAGAGCAGCACAAAGTCGGAATTACGAGTGGGAAGCTAGGGAATTTACTTGAGTTGAGAGTTTCCGAGAGCATGTCAGAAGGGGGTGTGTCAATTAGGGGTGTGTCAGTTTGGGGGGTGAGTGTGTCAATTTAGGGTGGTGTCAATTGGGGATGTCAGTTTGCAGTGGGTGTGTCAGTTTGGGGGGTGTCAATTGAGGGTATGTCAGTTTGGGGTGGGTGTGTCAGTTTGAGGGTGTGTCAATTGAGGGCGTGTCAGTTTGGGGTGGGTGTGTCAGTTTCAGGGTGTGTCAACTGAGGGTGTGTCAGTTTGGAGGGCATGTCAATTGAGGGTGTGTCAGTTTGGAGGGGCATGTTAATTGGGGGTGTGTCAGCTTTGGGGGGCATGTGAATTGGCGGGTGTCAGTTTGGAGGTGGATGTCACTTAGGGGCGTGTCAGTTTGTAGGTGGGCATGTCAATTGGCAGGTGTCAGTTTGTAGGTGGGCGTGTCAATTAGGAGTATGCCAGTTTTGAGATGGGCGTGCCACATAGGGGCATGTCAGTTTGGATATGGGCGTGTCAATTAGGGGCATGTTGGTCAGTTGGGGACATCATGTCAGTCAGAAAACGGGGAAATCTGTGGAATCAGAGGATGCTGCGTCTGTAGATTCGATGGTACATTTGTTCAAATTGAATATTTTCTCTCACATCTAAAAAAAATAGAACAATCTCACTGGCTGCAGAAAATCTGATTACACATCGTACAATTACGATAACGTGTAACGATAAACTGTACAGCAGACATGTGCGTTCTTCATGTGCTGAAAGTAGACTCCAACGCACCAGAGGTCATAAATACGAACTTTCCAGTAGCCCCCGAGGTCAGAATCACCCCGAGCTGCCCAGAGAAACCATTCTGTTACTCAGGACACCACACTGGATTCATCAGCCTCGTTACAGCGCTACATGAGGCGTCTCACAGCGCAGCGCTCTTATTAACGAGCCTGAAGTGAATATCACACTGTTAGTGTAGTGTGTGTGTGTGTGTGTGTGTGTGTGAGAGAGTTCATTAGAGATGCAGGGTTGTGTAATTAGAGGCATGATGAGGCAGGTGGTCAGCTGTACTGCTTGGTGAAGAGACGGGAGAGAACAGAAAGGACAGATGACCCGAGTGGACCGACCACCGAAACACAGTGAACCTTAAAAATGACCAGGACAAAAAATAAATCCAAATATATTGCCGACTTGTTTTAATCAAGACACGAACACAACGTACAAAAAACCGCTTAATTCACCGAGAGACGTTCGCATATAAATATAACCTGAACCTTCTTCATTGTAGAAAAAAATCTGCAGCAGGTGAAAAGTGTTGTTGAAGTCATGACACGATTCCTGTACAACACAACAACCAATAAAAACAACAAAGTGCACAAAATATAAAAACCTACACACAATCCGTATCAAAATCTTTTCCAAAATAAGTTAGGATTAAAAAAAAAATATATATATATATATATATATATCTCATCGTCTTAGAAGAGTAAAACAAAGGACTGGACTTTAAAGGAACGCAGCACATCGCTGTGTGTTTCCATGGCTTACTCTCCAGTGTCTAGGGCACTCGCACCGTCTCGGCCGTGCGCTGCTGGACGACCGTAGCGGATGGCTCTTTTTCCTGAGAGCGGAACATGGTGTTAAACTGTGCTTGGGCCTCACGAATGAGTTTGTGCATGACCGGACCTTCCAGGCCGCTGACGCAGTGGGCACGCACCAGTCCTGACTGTCCGGCCGACAGAACCCAGCCGTGAGCGTCCATGTTTGGATTGAAGCACACCTAGAGGACGAGACGCGTTTAATTTTCCCATATCATCACCGCTGCAACGTCTGAAGGACATACGGTTTCCATACGGTGAATAACTTTCGAGCGCTCAGAATTCTAAAATAAATCATGTTTAGAAAGCTTTTACACTGAAACAGGGTGTTTCTATTATTTTGCTGGGATGGACTGATGTTCAGTAGAAAATGCTTAGGATTAAATCTATTCTTAAATCGCTGAGGCTTTAGAATGAACCCTCCTGTCGTGTAGATGATGTCTGACAGATGATGAAGGTTCCAGAGAGTTCTCCTGGACCGTCTTACCTTGTAGAGAGCGTTGAGAGGCAACTGATCCACAGAAAGCAGACCTTTAGTCTCTGAGGTCTGCAGCTGCTTCACTATAGGCCTCTGCTGATATTTTGTAAAAGACCTCTGTGTGGGGGAAAACACACACACACAAAATATTTCAGAGTAATGTCTTCATATCTCTCCAAAAACACCTTGATGATCATCATCATCATCATCATCTACTGCATGATGAGCACGAGAAACCAAGTGGTGTTTATTTTAATGAAAGAGCACAAGCACACTTTTTAATCGTCCCAAAATATTATTAATAATAAATAAAGGTTGAGCGGAGATGATTATTATGGAGGTTATTCTGCTCGCCACAGACACCTGAATGAAACTAAAGCGAAATCTAAGAAAAGAGGGAAGTAAGTTTTAAGGTCTAACGTCATCTGTGTTTGATAAAGGCGGCCATTTTCTTCATCAGATCAGCTAAACATGTTCAGAGCAGAAGGAGGTGTGGACCAGACCAGCAGCAGACTGAGAAGGACACTGTGACTAAATCAAGAAAAAACTGGAGCACAGACTATTCAAAAACAGGATCAAGGAGAGAGTGCAATGCCACGGAAAGCGTTCATCAACCTCCCGGATGTGAAATTAGCAAAAAAAGAAGAATTCAACTTGCGATCAATCCATTGGATGAAGTGTCGGTGTGGAGAAACAGTGTCTGGGGCTGGATTTCTGTTCTTCTTACAGTGTTGGTGAAGCTCATCATGAAAATGAACATTTAGGCTCGAAAATCAGTGGAGAAATTCTTCAAGTCATACACTATATTGCCAAAAGTTTTGGGACACCCCTCCACATCATTGAGTTCAGGTGTTGTGTTTCAGGGGTTGGGCTCGGCCCCTTAGTTCCAGTGAAAGGAACTCTTAATGCTTCAGCATACCAAGACATTTTGGACAATTTCATGCTCTTTGTGGGAACAGTTTGGGGATGACCCCTTCCTGTTCCAACATGACTGTACACCAGTGACCAAAGCAAGGTCCATAAAGACATGGATGAGTGAGTTTGGTGTGGAGGAACTTGACTGGCCTGCACGGAGTCCTGACCTCAACCCCATAGAACACCTTTGGGATGAATTAGAGCGGAGACTGCGAGCCACGCCTTCTCGTCCAACATCAGTGCCTGACCTCACAAATGCGCTTCTAGAGGAACGGTCAGAAATTCCCATAAACACACTCCTAAACCTTGTGGAAAGCCTTCCCAGAAGAGTTGAAGCTGTTATAGCTGCAAAGGGCGGGACAACTCCATATTACATTCATGTGCATGTGAAGGCAGACGTCCCAAAACTTTTGGCAATATAGTGTAGAAGAAGTCCACTAAACCTGAGAGAAGAAAGAGAAAAAATAGCGAACGATCTGTTGGTGGAAACTGGTAATGAAACTGTCCAATTGGATTCGGGATTTTCTGTGAAACAAAGCATGACAAACTATTTTTAGAGAATCGATTGTTTACTTTGTTTGAAAAATCTGCTTATGGTATCTTTCTCTAAAATAAAGTCCACTTGGTTTCACCTGGTATGAAATTCATACAATATGGTTGAAGTGTCCAAATACTTTTAGAGCCAGTGTATAAGAATCCAGACGATATGTAAATCATCCTGTCAATCAAATCCACCAACAGGGTGAAAGCAGAGCACCACAAGCAGACACTCACAAGGTCCATGTCATGGAAGCGGAGGTAGTATTTTCTCACAGCCCCTCTGTAGGTCTGGGGCTCCTGCTGCACCGAGTCATGCTCTTCCTCCTCCTCTTCCTCCTGTTGCTGAGCGTCCTCGGATCTCTGCCCAGGCTCGAACGGCACCAGCTCGGCCCTGTACACCGGCTAGACGCAGAAGGACACGTGATACGTTAGCGATTTGTCCTATATGACTGATACCAGGGAAAAGATCTCGGTGTGAAATCACGTGTGCATCAGGAACCTACAAATCGATGTCTCTTGCTGTTGCTGTAGTTGCAGTTTGGGTCACACAGCACAGAGTAAACAAACTCTCCGATGTTGTCCCCGATGACACAGGAGTTCATCCAGTCGGACATTGAGAAGCTCTGTGGAATAGAAACAATCATCATCATCATCATCATCATCATCATCATCATCATCATCATCATCACCCATCGTTAAACAGAGGGAAAGCTGGTCACTCAGTACTCATGTATACTCTCTCACCCAGACAGTAGCTTTCCTGGAACAAACAAAGAAAGCCTTGTGATTGAAGTAACCTGAGTCAAGGTAGTGAAGTCCTTGTTGGCCAAGCCTAGAACCAGAACAAGGTCATGTTTTTTATTTATTTAATAGAAAAAATCAAAAGTACACAACATTCATCTTCACATATAACCTGCGTCCCGAATGACAGACGACACTACACACTACGTACACTACACTAGCGAATAGCGTATGGAGGTTAGAAGGGTCATATCTTCTCAGAACGTTATTTTGTTTACTAACAGGAAGTAGAAACTATTTCCCAGTCATTTTTATACTGTTGTGCTTTCATTTAAAAGAAGTTTGTAAGACTTCTCATCCACCAGACTGTCGGCGACCATCTTGAAAATTTTTCTCGTCAAGCGCCAGCGGCTGTTAGCCCCGCCCCTATTCCTCTACGTAAGCTGCGAGTGTTGAGTCGAGTGCACACACAACTCACACTATTTATACTACACAAAGTGCGATTGAGGACACAAACTCTAGACTATTTTCACAGTTTGAGACAGAAGGTGGACTAGCGGATACTTACGTGGCATAGCAAGACTCCTGGGTGACAAAAACTCCTGGCCAAAAGATAGGCCAGGACACATCGGTGTGCAGGAAGCGCTTTATTGCCTTAAGGGAAGTGTAGGTCTTAGTCAGGTTCCACAGTTTAACCATGCGATCTTCCCCTACGGTCACCATCAGGTCACTACAGGAAACAAAAAGAGTGAAGGAGTCAAAAAGACCAGCATACTGTGGATTTCAACACTTAAGCCATGCTGTATGAAGGTCAGTCCAAGAGGCATTTATTTAACCATTTTTAAACAAAACCTTTCCCGAAAAACAGGTTAAAAATACAGAAATAACAGATATTTGGGTCTCGGGTGGTCCAATGGCAGGATCCCATGTTCTCACCGTCATGAACTGGGCTCAATTCCCAGGCAGGGAACCAACCCAGCCACTGAGGTATCAATTAGTATTAGTATCAATCCCATGCCCGGATAACATAGGAGGGTCGTGTCAGGAAGGGCATCTGGACAACAATATAGTGTGTGTGTTTTGGACACTCCATCTGAGCCTGGAATCAGTTTCTTTAACTGGAGGTTTCCAGAGTGTCCTCAAGTGGACTGTGGGAGGAAACCGGAGCAAACCCCCCAAAAGAACGGGGAGAACATGTTAACTCCACACACACACACACACAAAAAAAAAAAAAGTGAGCGGGACTCAAACCCAGGACGCTGGAGGTATGAGGCAAACATGCTAACCACTAAGCTACCGTGCCACCCAAATACTTTTTGGGTCGCTGTAAAAATAATGAAAGTTCTGATTGTTCTAAAGGGAAACGTTATAGAGACTGGAGCTGATTCTTCCTGAGAGTGCGAATAAATGTGACTGCATACAAGATAAAAGAGAGGCGGGACTTTTCCAGTCATATTGCTGAACAGAATTACTTTACCACTAGTGTACAACTTTGGAGAAACAATACTATCTTCTCCTGCCCTGATGTACAGTCTGACTCGCTCCGATTACAGAGAGGAACAGTTTTGTGATAAACTGTGCTCAGGATGAATCATCTGAACCAATTACCTCGAGGCCCTGCACCAGCTGAGGCGGCGAATGCTGCTGTCATGAGCCAGGAAGCAGTGGTAGGGGTAGAGAGAGAAAGATCCATCCGGAGATCTAACTCGAAGTAAGGGAGACGTCGAGCTCAGATCCCACAAGGCCACTGTACCTACAGGAGGAGAGTGTTAAACACACCATCATCCCATCATACCTGCTAACTCTGACTGACAATGCCATCACCTGTGGCTTTAAAGGAGGAGACAGTAGGATGTGTTGCAGCAACACTGAGGAAGGAGCAGAAGGGGGCGTGGCCAGACATAGATAGTAGATACATGTCATTGTAGAAGGAAAAAATACCTGAAGCCGGAAGTCAGCTGTTTCTGCTAGTCATTACATTTAGTCAGGTTTTAAAATGATTATTAATGTTAACAAGGTCAGGAATGTTTACAAAGATGAGTGTGGGCAGTGATGAGTGTGGGCAGGGATGAGTGTGGGCAGGGAAGACTGTGGGCAGGGAAGACTGTGGGCAGGGAAGACTGTGGGCAGGGAAGAGTGTGGGCAGGGAAGAGTGTGGGCAGGGAAGACTGTGGGCAGGGAAGACTGTGGGCAGGGAAGACTGTGGGCAGGGAAGAGTGTGGGCAGGGATGAGTGTGGGCAGGGATGAGTGTGGGCAGGGATGAGTGTGGGCAGGGAAGACTGTGGGCAGGGAAGACTGTGGGCAGGGATGAGTGTGGGCAGGGAAGACTGTGGGCAGGGAAGACTGTGGGCAGGGAAGACTGTGGGCAGGAAAGACTGTGGGCAGGGATGAGTGTGGGCAGGGATGAGTGTGGGCAGGGATGAGTGTGGGCAGGGAAGACTGTGGGCAGGGATGAGTGTGGGCAGGGAAGACTGTGGGCAGGGAAGACTGTGGGCAGGGAAGACTGTGGGCAGGAAAGACTGTGGGCAGGAAAGACTGTGGGCAGGGATGAGTGTGGGCAGGGATGAGTGTGGGCAGGGATGAGTGTGGGCAGGGAAGACTGTGGGCAGGGATGAGTGTGGGCAGGGAAGACTGTGGGCAGGGATGAGTGTGGGCAGGGATGAGTGTGGGCAGTGATGAGTGTGGGCAGGGATGAGTGTGGGCAGAATGAAGTATAATACAGATTACCATCGCAGAAGCCTGCAGCCAGGAGGTTGTGTGGTTTAACTGGGAGCCAGTCGAGAGTAAAACACAGTCCACTGCGTCCACTGTGATCTGCCTGGCTCGAGCCAACCTTCACAGTCATGATGCGCTGCACCTACACACACACACACACACACACACACACACACACACACACACACACACACAGAGCTCTCAAACAAACCTGCTTCATAAAGAATGTTTACTTCTTAACACTTCATAGTGCTTTTTAGAGGAGGACGCTACAGGGGGAAGTTCATTTACCCGAAAATCTGCAGAAGGAAATGACAAGAAATGATGTTTGGATTTCAGTAAAATTAAAGTGGTGAAACTTACAGGACTGATGTGTTGCATGAACACACACGGCCTTAGAGCGTGTACAGCAGCGTTATATTTTTTATTATTATTTATTATTATCATAAGCTTGGATTTGGAGAGGCATTGGTGGCTCAGTGGTAGGGGTCTCGCTCATCATGCGGAAGGCCCGGGTTCGATTCCCAGCCAATGTCTCAACCCCAGCCACTGGATGCAGTGCCGGTCCCAAGCCCGGAAAAATGGGAGGGTTGCGTCAGGAAGGGCATCCGGCGTAAAACCTGTGCCAAGTTGTTGTGCGGACCAGTTGGTCTGCTGTGGCGACCCCGAACAGGGAGCAGCCGAAAGCAACTTACTTATTATTATAAGCTTGGATTTGTGGAGAAATATACTGTACACACTGTAGAATAATCTAATATACAGTGGTGTGAAAAAGTGTTGGCCCCCTTCCTGATGTCTTATTTTTTTGCATACAGCCCACTCATCTTTGCAGAATTGTTGTAATTCAGCCACATTGA
>JAUCMX010000030.1:974489-999489 GCA_033459395.1 Hemibagrus guttatus | reverse complement strand
ATCGCAGATATTCTTCATGCTCGTACTGGTACTTTGCCCCCCGGCGTACACACACTGATCAATGACACACTTAGCACTGTGATGGAGATGATCAGCTCTTTAACACAACACACTTCCTGTGGAAACTAGAATGAACTTCCTGGATACTCAGTTAGGACTTTATTTCCATTTAGACATCCACATCCATGTTCACACTCTCCAGTGGATGAGTTCACTTTTAGGTCCGGTTCCTCTCAAGGTTCTTCTTCAGGAATCTATGAATCTAGATATTTCTGACCAGCTGCTTTGTCCAGTGTCCAATTTTTCTTATTAAAAGTGCAAGACAGAATGTGTGTAAATGTGAAACTACTGCTTTGATGCTAAACATGATTGAAATTTAACTTCCTTTTAATTCTCATCCCAGGGCTTGGATCAGAGTGAGCAGAGCTTCTACACACCTCCATGTGCTGCCCTCTTCTGTTAAACAAGACACACAGATCTGGCCTCCATGCACATGCACCCACAATATTATAACGCTCGTCCTGACTGACCTGTAGCTGAACTTTGAGATGTTAGATGTTCTGGATGGGGCAGACTGTAAACAGCTATGTTCCCATTAGAGAAGGCTGCAGCGATCAAGCCCAGGCGTGGAAGGTGTGGAGCCTGCAGGAACACGGGGATGAAACCCAGGTGCATCTCTTTCATTAACACAAACAAGTCTTTTTTGTGTTCAGAATTAACTATTCATTTTTTATAATGTACTGCTGATGAACACCATGAACGATTTATAATCCCACTCTCAGTGTTTATAATGATTTATAATCCCACTCTCAGTGTTTATAATGATTTATAATCCCACTCTCAGTGTTTATAATGATTTATAATCCCACTCTCAGTGTTTATAATGATTTATAATCCCACTCTCAGTGTTTATAATGGAGGCATTGGTGGCTCAGTGGTAGGTTGCTCGCCTATCATGCGAAAGGCCCGGGTTCGATTCCAGCCAATGCCTCAACCCCAGCCACTGGATGCAGTGCCGGTCCCAAGCCCGGAAAAAATGGGAGGGTTGCGGCAGGAAGGGCATCTGGCGTAAAACCTGTGCCAAATTGTTGTGCGGACCAATCAGTCCGCTGTGGCGACCCCGAACAGGGAGCAGCCGAAAGCAACTCTCAGGTGTTTATAATGCCCAGCCCCGTTTATAAGCCCCATCCCACTCTCAGTGTTTATAATGATTTATAATCCCACTCTCAGTGTTTATAATGATTTATAATCCCACTCTCAGTGTTTATAATGATTTATAATCTCACTCTCAGTGTTTATAATGATTTATAATCCCACTCTCAGTGTTTATAATGATTTATAATCCCACTCTCAGTGTTTATAATGATTTATAATCCCACTCTCAGTGTTTATAATGATTTATAATCCCACTCTCAGTGTTTATAATGATTTATAATCCCACTCTCAGTGTTTATAATGATTTATAATCCCCACTATCTGGTGTTTAGCCAGTGACTAGGCCTAGCAGATCATTTTCATCATTTTAATTATTCATTTTTAGGAATGAAAGCAAAACAGAATAAGAATTATTCTAGTTTTTTTTTTTAAGTCTGCCAATAGAATAAGAAAATGTAATCAAATATGTCTAGTGATAGATTTAATAATATAATATAATATAATATATAATATAATATAATATTACAGTAGATTTAATATATTATCACGTCATTGTTCGCCGCGTGAATTGAACACACACTGAAGTCTGATGGTTTTTAGATGACTCAGGAGATTTACATGGAGTCTATGTTATGTGTCTAGAGTTTACTGCTTTAGTGTAGAAATACTGAATAGTATGTAGTACTGAGCCCTGAGGAAAACACTGAATTTTACAGCTTGCTAATTATATTGTTTAAACAAACTTATACAGCTTACCTGAAGAAGCTAGCTAGCTAGCTAATGTTAGATCAAGCTGCATCATGTTCTTACTGAGGAGTTCGCGATAACTGACCCATTTTGTTTCTAGTGACGTAAACATAAAACACGATGAAGTTATAAGCATCAGGTGATTTCTGACAAAGATATGTTAGAGCTATGTCTGGTCACTACAGGTCTTCAACTTCAAAATTCCAGTTAATCCCCATGACAATTATTTTCCCAAATCTGGTTAATTCCTACGCATCAGCCAGCTCTACACCATCATAGGAAAGTATTCTCCGCCCACTTCCTCACACACGACGCACATGATTGGTTCTCGTCACTGTGATTGAGGATAGCCAGTCAGATGATTGGTGCATCCTTTTCTGTTGCACTATTTTGTCTTGTCTGACCAAGCGTCCTTATTTAAACCTTAAAAGACACCCGTGATGTGTTCATGAGCCTCTGGGGTGTGTTACCTTTCTGACAGTTGTAGGAAGCTCCCAGGCTCCTGCAGGACACCACTTTATGCTCCAGATGCAGCCGTCGTCCACTGCCAGAGCGTAGGCTAAGCACGGGGACGATAAAGGTCTGAAGTAGAAACAAACAAGAAATAATAATAATAATAATAATAATAATAATTTAAAAATGGTGGAGGTGGATTATTCATAAGTTAGTTAGGAAGCACTCCTCACCTACACATCTGTAGCTCGCCCAGATCCCACAGCTGGAGGAGAGCATGTCCTGTGTGTAGCGTGTTCGCTTTGTGTCGGTCATCCATATTTCTGTTACAGTAAAGAGCAGTGTATTGTGTATGTGCAGCACCTTCAGGGACCGGACACCACTCCATGGCCCAGACGGGGCCCCCGGCAAAGAACAGAGAGTCCCACCTTTCTGAATTCGGGGACAGCGACTCAAACCTGCAATACCAGTGAAGAGTAAATATATATACACCAGAACCTCTGAGACTGTTGTGTCCAGACGTGAGGACACTCAGAGAGGGGTTCCCAAAACTAGGGGGGATTTGCTATGGGGTCATACGGAACTTTGTTACACATGTTTTGTGTATTTTACAAATCAATATAAAAAATATCACAGATAGATTGGTGTGGTCATTTTTATAATGATACTAGAAGCTGGAGATTTATTAAAAGGTGCAAAATTATGTAAAAATAAAAAAATATATATGCACAAAATACTCTAGTATATGCCACTGTCTCGAAACAGCTTAAAAACCTGGCTTCCAGTGTGGAAAGTGTGTTTATATTTGAAACGGCCTCTTTTTATAGCAATCATTTTATAGCCATGCCCACAATACTATGTCACGTGTTCACAAAGTCGCGTGTTTATCGCTAACTCGTCTTTCAAGCACACGAATATGTCTGAAAGGGAAGTTATGACCTTATCGCTATGCTAACTAGCTGAAATAGCATAGGTTTTGGAGGCGGAGCTTTGTGCATGAGTGGAAATTGGGGGCGGGCTCAGTGAGTTCTTTTAAATCTTATACAATTCAACACCTAACATTTAGAGACCTTTTTTTTAACATTTGCCCAAAAATGTAGACACACAATGATGAAGATCAGTGGTTTTCTCTTAATAATAAAAAAATATGTTCTTATTTGTTTACCTTTTCACTCTCTGTAGTGGAGGCTGACCCTTCACTCCCTCACGGCATAACATAAAACTCATCGACTCCTTCTCCTGAGGTAAATATTTTTCTTCCTCCCTGATAGAAGTCAAAGAGATTTGTATAAATAAAAAATCTATATCATTAAATATGTAAACTGGAAAACTGGTGATATTCCAGTATACCTGTCCGACAATCTTTTCCAGTCGCTGAGTGAAGGGATCCACTCAGGAAACACCCAGGGGGAGGAATGCTGATCACGGCTAGAGAAAGGATTCACAAAGGGAAAAAAGTCAAGACAATAAGACTGAAATCAGCCATAACATTAAAACCACATGTCTAATATTATGGAGATTCTCAGGTAAGCAGCAGGATGTGACGCTCTGTGTGATCTGACACCTTTCTATCAGAGCCACCATTCACTTTTTCAGCGGTTTGTAGCTCTTCTGCGGGATTGGACCGGGATGAACTAGCCTTCTCTCATCAGTGAGTCTTGGGGGTTGATGACCACATCACTAGTTCACCGGATCTCCTTCCTTGGAGCACAGGAACACCTGCTGTTCTGGAGATGCTCTGATCCAATTGTCTAGACATCACAATTTATCTGCTCAGATCCCTACATTTTCCCAGTTTTCCTTCTTCCAACACGTCAACTTCGAGGACTGACTGTTCACCTGCTGTCTAATAGGCCACACCCCTTGACAGGTGCCAGTGTAACGAGATAATTAAATGTTATTCACGTCACCTGTACGTGGTTATAGCGTTATGGCTGTATGAACACAGACCAAAAAACTTACAACTCTTTGGTGTTTCTAAAGGATGTCCAAACCGGTTGCATGGTACAGCTGGAAAGTCCATTAATTCCAATCACCTTGTGGTTAAACTGCGTCTTCTGCGAGAAGGAACAGACGGATTATAAGACTGACCATGAGACATGGACTCTATGTTTTTTAACTTCTACCCTAAATAACAGGTAAGTAATCATTCTTATGCATCCTTACTTTATTCTGTTGTCTAAACGACATTGAATCTGCATAATCCTCATCCTCGTCTTCGTCTTCCTCACTTTCCACCTCTATCTGGTCGCCGGGGTCAAAGTCGGCATCGTCATTCTGGTCGCTGTCGTAATCCGGAGCTTTCCTTTTCCCTCTCCCTCTCCCCGAGGCTTTTCTCGGAGTGGGGCTGCTCGAGCGCTCTAGGCCGTTTTGCTTTCTCTTTGTGAAGGATTTTTCCGATTTTTCAGTTTCAAGGTCTTTGCTAATATTGTGAAGGTACTCCAGAGCACTGGGAATAAAATAATGAAGATACAGAGAAAAGGTGTTATAAAAGGTCAGCTCTGGTTGGTATAAAGCTTCTAAGAATGTCTCTCTCTACTTAAAAATTCTGAGATTAAGAATGTGTTTTGACGAGGATTTGGCGATAATCCTTGGCGTAAATCTAAAGACGGCGCCATCACTGTAAAATTAAACCATAAAACTGTTTCTATGTCAAAATTTATAAAACTCAAAGCACAGTTCCATCTCCAGCTGCAAGACGATCAGTGGGACTCAAAAACTTTATACGCTATAAACAAACAAATAAGTAAATAGCACCTCCAGTGGCCAGTTCTTGCCAGATTACACAGAACACCACAGATTAACATACTGTTCAATTCTTACACTGAAAAATAGGAATAACAGGAGATATACTATATTGCCAAAAGTTTTGGGACACCCCTCCACATCATTGAGTTCAGGTGTTGTGTTTCAGGGGTTGGGCTCGGCCCCTTAGCTTTCCAGTGAAAGGAACTCTTAATGCTTCAGCATACCAAGACATTTTGGACAATTTCATGCTCTTTGTGGGAACAGTTTGGGGATGACCCCTTCCTGTTCCAACATGACTGCACACCAGTGACCAAAGCAAGGTCCATAAAGACATGGATGAGTGAGTTTGGTGTGGAGGAACTTGACTGGCCTGCACAGAGTCCTGACCTCAACCCCATAGAACACCTTTGGGATGAATTAGAGCGGAGACTGCAAGCCACGCCTTCTCGTCCAACATCAGTGCCTGACCTCACAAATGCGCTTCTAGAGGAATGGTCAAAAATTCCCATAAACACCTTGTGGAAAGCCTTCCCAGAAGAGTTGAAGCTGTTCTAGCTGCAAAGGGCGGGGCAACTCCATATTACATTCATGTGCATGTAAAGGCAGACGTCCCAAAACTTTTGGCAGTATAGCGTAGATGATGTAAGTGTAGAAGATTTTGAGAAAAGAATGTTAGCAAAAATCAGAAGTTGCCACATAGCCGAATCATAGCCATAAATGTAAAAAGAAATTATGAATGTATACACACACACACACACACACACACACACACACACACACACACACACACACAAGACTGATGCTGAACAGAGCAGTAGAAACCAACATGACTTGATACCAGCTTGATTGTAGTGAGTTCTAGCTCATCCTTACACTTTGGCAGCTTTTCTCTTCGGCCGTCCACTCGAAGTCACGCCAGGGTTTTCAGGAATGACACCAAGATTATCAGCTGCTTCAACGTTGACAGACTTTGTTTTTTCTAGGCTCTCGTCGTTTTTCATAAATCTTCTTGGACGTCCCCTTCTACGTGATTTCTCAGGTGCTGGTAAAACTTCCTGGTCAGTATCAGAGGGAGCCTGAGAGCTGGCTGCTGTCTGTCCTGCTAATACATTGATTTTAAAAAATGAGAAACTTTATACTCATTTTCTCAGAGAAAAATAGAAGTGACAAAACAAACGATTAAAAATATGTCCAACTTGCCTTCATGCATCTCTTGCTTTTCTTCAAACATGTTACTTTTATTATCAGAGTCTTGAAGCACTTTGGTCTCTAGTGTTTCTCCATCCACGTCACCACCGCTTCCACCATCCATGTGGATATTCTGTGTAATCGGAACCTCTGAGCCGGGATTGCAGGGAACCCCCATTAACGAGGTTTCACAACACAGCCTTCAGAGCAGGACATCAGAACCTTGAAGAGATAGATAGATAGACAGACAGACAGACAGACAGACAGACAGATAGACTTTATTGAGCATATATTTGACTTTGTACTTGATTTATACAGCAACTTAATTAGTTACAAGATACAACACCCAGAAATATAAAACACATTATATATATATATATATATATATATATATATATATATATACACACACACACACACACACACACACACACACTATATTTCCAAAAGTTTTGGGACGTCTGCCTTTACATGCACATTAATGTAATATGGAGTTGAAGGCTTTCCATAAGGTTTAGGAATGTGAGGTCAGGCACTAATGTTGGACGAGAAGGCGTGGCTCGCAGTCTCCGCTCTAATTCATCCCAAAGGTGTTCTATGGGGTTGAGGTCAGGACTCTGTGCAGGCCAGTCAAGTTCCTCCACACCAAACTCACTCATCCATGTCTTTATGGACCTTGCTTTGGTCACTGGTGTGCAGTCATGTTGGAACAGGAAGGGGTCATCCCCAAACTGTTCCCACATAGAGCATGAAATTGTCCAAAATGTCTTGGTATGCTGAAGCATTAAGAGTTCCTTTCACTGGAACTAAGGGGCCGAGCCCAACCCCTGAAACACAACACCTGAACTCAGTGATGTGGAGGGGTGTCCCAAAACTTTTGGCAATATAAGTATATTATATATATATATATATATATATATATATATATATATATATATATATATATAGTGGATTTATCCATATTTACATTACAGTACAGTACACACGTGCAAACTGGCAGTAGATAATAAATATGAAGAATGTTGTGAGTCTAGAAAATAGTGTTAATAGCTTGTTAAACCTGCTGGTATTCCTGGCATTGATGCTGACCACAACACAGTAAATGGCATTCTCCACCACAGACTGGTAGAAGATCTCCAGCATCTTGTTACACACATTGAAAGATCTGAGCTTCCTCAGGAAACATGAGTCCTCATGAGTCTGCTCATTCCTTTCTTGTATACAAGCGTATATAAAGTTGAAAGAAGACGCTGGTCAGTCAGTGATCATGCGCAGTGTGTGTGTGAAGTGTGTGGACTCCGAGAACAGTACGAGGACACACTTCTGAGGACATGTCATTACATTAGCTAGATCATTAGGTGTCACTCCTGACTCGGGCCAGATTATGGGTCTGAACCTTGAACAGGAATGATCAATGTATTCATTGGCTTTTCTGGAAGTTTTTTCGTGGTGCAAAGGTGAAAGAGCAGTAAACACATTTGTATAGCCCCCCCACCCCCCAACACACACACACACACACACCTGAATGAATTAGTCAGGTCTGGAAATGTAATGTTGATTTGTTTTGTTTTTTTGTGGATGAAGGATCACACCAGAACTTTATAGATTTCCGTAACACAAAGTTTGGAGAAAGGGAAGAACCTTATTCCGTCTGTGAAACACGGTGGTGGTGGTATCACAGTTTGGGCTTCACATCCTGATCCAATTTGTAATGTTTACAAGTAAATATCTTATTTAAACCTTAAACTTTAACCACAGCAGTGTAGACTAAAAGACTTTAATCATCAGTCCACAGTGTTTTCTCTCTTTTGTACCTCTAATATGACAGGAATTGTACTTAAAAATGTGTTTTATTCACCATAAAGTCAGGTACATCAAGTGATAAGGACTCTTAAAAAGGTACAAAACAGGTTCAGGTAAATGTTTAAAGTATACAGTATATTATATACAAACATAAGCTAACTAAAGGCCTTTAAAAAGTCCTAATGTGTACAAGTTTCCAAACACAAAAGTGTTAGTTTTTAGTAAAGGTACATAACTAGCCGAATTAGCTAGCGCTTTAGCTAACATTTCTGTCATTGTTATTCCCGCGGCTTCGTGCTGAATGGATTAGCATCATTCCTTTTTTAAAAAAAATCAGAAATATCCAAGTAAGTAACATGTACACGCAGATACATAAGGGCTTTTTGTGGGGGTTTACCGGGGTTTATGTGTGGCTCACCGTGTTCGTCCACGCCACAGCAGCCACCTCAGCTCCCCGTCGTCAGATATCCACCGGTTCGAATCCGCCTCACACTGACCACGACTAAAGCAACACAAACTTTAACCGTTTAACTAAAACAAACCGCTCACACTCGTCTGATGAAACACTGATCTACAACACAGTGAAAAAAAACTGCTCACAATTAATCAGCACGTTATTAATGCACACGTGCCTCCGGTTAGTTGCATATGTCTGTTTGACATGTCCGCCATGTTTCCATAGGAGCACAACCCTGCTCTCCACTGCCCCCTAGTGACAGGAAGAGGATGTGCACCGTCAGCTGGTCATACAGTCCTGTGACCAAAGGACGGGGACGAAGTTGCACTCCTGACCATCAGATCAGTTATGTGCTTCTTCTTCTCCCAAACTGCTACCACAAAGACAATTATCATGAATGTTATCTGTAGCTTTACGCCTTTCCCTTCAGTGGAGCTTCAAACCCTGCTCCAGCATGACAGCGTCCCTGTCCACAAAGCAGCTCCATGAAGACATGAAGGTCAGAGAGAACTGCAGTGTCCTGCACGGAGCCCTGACTCTGGGATGAACTGGAGTCTCCTCAACATCCCAACATGATGCTCTTTGTCTGGAGCAAGTCTTCATTCATCCTGTAAATGTCCTGAAGTCTCAGTGAACAGTGAAGACAGAAGAGAATTTGATCTGGGGTCAGCATGTCTGATGGTACCAACATTCACAGTAACAACATGAGGCTGTTTTTCCTCCAGATACTTTAAGAAACGTGTTTGAATACGTAATGTTCTCCTTGAGGCAAAATGGGACAGGTCATACTATAGATTCAGATATCTTTCATGGTTTTGTGGTTGTATTCCACACCTCCTTCATCCAAGGGGCTCGCTTGCATGACAAGACCTTCAACAAAGTCTCAAACTGACCATAAGAAATATTATTCCCACCTCTCTGCTGGCCACACCTTTTTCTTCTCACACCTCTTTGCCTACCTAACATTTCTGGGACTTATCATCATCAGATATCAAGTCTGACCCAATGTTCTCCAAGAAGTTCCTTCCATCTTGGATTGACAGCATTCCTCTGTTTCTGAAGAAGTTTCAGCAATTAGACCACAGAGGAGAATTAGACCACCCTTGAGGATGTGCATTTGACCCCTGACATTGAAAAGCAGATGATGGACTGTGCCCAAGAGCGAGGAGGAGCTTGAAAGTTTCTGAACACTTTAGAATTGGTTTCTATTTTTCCATAAATATGACCTTAACCATCATTATTCTCTAAAAGTAGACAAAGAGAATAAATTTAACAAACGAGACAAAAATATTATACTTGCTTGTTTATTTGATGTCTTTTCTTCACATTGGTTTGGAGGAATTTTACAGCTTCATCTCTGGGGTGAATGTTGGTGGGTGCCATGAACTTCTCACCTCAGGTCAGTTTCTGTTGGATTAAGGCTCGGGAACTTCATTTTTTGCTTTAACTGTTAACTGGTAGAATGACTGATGATGCTTTAGTCCAATATTTATGCAGAAACAATAAAATTTCCAAACGTTCAAGCACCACTGTATGATCTCAGGTCTGTATGATCTCACGGTTTCGTGTGCATCATCTGAATTTAGTTAGATCACAAATTTTGTTAGCCTATTGAGGTCTATTAACCTGACAATGTTCTAGGAAAGAGAAGCTGCTGAAAGTCCTTGTCAGGACCAGGTCCTCATCTCGTCATGAACAGTCGATCCTAATGTGGGGCGGTTCCTCGGAACGTTCCTCATCTCAGAGGGTTGGGAAGAGTAAAATATTACGCTGGTTAAGTAAATGAGGTTCTACAGATACTGGTGGTTCCCTGTGATGGAGATCCGGAGCTGGACCTGTGAGAAGGTTTCAGGCTATGATTGATAGATGATGATCTTTCTATCAGATACCACACTGTTTATCATCTTGGTAAAAGTTGAATGTTTTTGATAAAGGATACACAGACTACACACACTCCGTATTCCATCACTGACCAGAAGATCATAAAAGATGATCTGAGTCTCAGTCCTGATGAATCCTCTCATAAATTAGTTCACAGAACTTCTACAAGTCAATGATTTCCCTCGGTACACTTCTATACAACTTTCATTTTATTTATTAGGGTTGGGTTAATAAAGCACTTGAACAAAGTTTATGAAGACATCTTACAGTCTAACATTTAAAAAAAAGTCATGTATTAAAAATCAGAACCAGGACACAAAGTTCTTCTGGACGAATGATAATCATATTCAAGTCTATACACTTAAAATCATAGACCTGTGAACTCTAGTAACCCCTTTACAATATAGTATTAAAGTTCCTCAGTCTGAGGTCAGTCCACCGAGATGTGATGCTCACTAGGACAAGATGAACTGGAGATGCCCTAACAGCACACATCGAAGCTAATACAGCATGAAGGTGGAAGGTCACTGATACGAAGCGGCTAGTCGAGTATGCACATGGACAACTACATGCAGCGGTTTACACGCGGTACAGCCGGGAACAGAAGTGGCTTCTACAAACTAATAAAAGCTCTGTATTCATGCTGGAGAACTGGTGCAGGAGATACATAAAGAAGGGAAATATTTGTAGAAAAATATACACTATATTGCCAAAAGTTTTGGGACGTCTACCTTCACATGCACATGAATGTAATATGGAGTTGCCCCGCCCTTTGCAGCTATAACAGCTTCAACTCTTCTGGGAAGGCTTTCCACAAGGTTTAGGAGTGTGTTTATGGGAATTTTTGACCGTTCCTCTAGAAGCGCATTTGTGAGGTCAGGCACTGATGTTGGACGAGAAGGTCTGGCTCGCAGTCTCCGCTCTAATTCATCCCAAAGGTGTTCTATGGGGTTAAGGTCAGGACTCTGTGCAGGCCAGTCAAGTTCCTCCACACCAAACTCACTCATCCATGTCTTTATGGACCTTGCTTTGGTCACTGGTGTGCAGTCATGTTGGAACAGGAAGGGGTCATCCCCAAACTGTTCCCACAAAGAGCATGAAATTGTCCAAAATGTCTTGGTATGCTGAAGCATTAAGAGTTCCTTTCACTGGAACTAAGGGGCCGAGCCCAAGCCCTGAAACACAACACCTGAACTCAATGATGTGGAGGGGTGTCCCAAAACTTTTGCCAAACCCTGAAAAAAATCATTGTTTTATTTATTT
The DNA here is from genome assembly GCA_033459395.1 of Hemibagrus guttatus. Lineage (NCBI taxonomy): Eukaryota > Metazoa > Chordata > Actinopteri > Siluriformes > Bagridae > Hemibagrus > Hemibagrus guttatus. Next base: position 987,794 of record JAUCMX010000030.1, on the reverse strand, counting down.
ATTTTTAAAAAATAAAATTCAAGACTAGCATTTTAATTTTAATATTTAATGATTTTTATAATAATAATAATTTATATTTAATAAAGTTAATTTAATATAGAAGTGCCAGGTCAGGGAGAAGGCATGCTAGCGGCAGGTACAGAACATCCGAGCTGAAAGGAGGGAGTCGTGATGGAAAGATCGTATTTACGAGTTGAACCTACACCAAGAAGTCGTTATTTTCTTTGAGCTCAGAGTTTCCGAGTTGGAGGCGTGTCAGGAAGAAAAATGTTTGGACAAACATGACGGAGGAAGAAGAATTTGTCTTTACAATAAATCAAGCCAACTTCCTGCACAGAATAGGATTACACATTGTACAATTACGATATAATATCTAACGATAAAGTTTAGCTGGCTTCATAAATTCATGAAATAAAAAATGTAAAAAGGCAAAACTTTCCTTGTTCCTCATTTTTTTAATAGAAGTTTGCTGTAAACCTCGCTGTAGTTAATTAACAGAATCTCAATCAAAAGTGACTCAAGAAGCCGGAAGACGCACAAGAAGTCGGAATTACGACTCCCCGACTCGTAAATACAAACTTCCCAGAAGCACCTGAACACACAGTTCTCCCAAACTTGTTTTAGTGACTAATTCCATGTACATACTGACCACACACACGTGTCCATTGCCATCTCTCTGGAGCTGTTTTTTGTTTTAACTAACCAAAAATGTCCACAGAAAACAGACAGAGGTTCACAAGCTCACATATATTATTCCCGTGTTTGCTCTGACTGTAAATATTGGCACCTCTGAGTCGGTATATATGAACCCGCCTAAAAACTGCAGATATTTCAAAAAGGTTGAGAAATAAGAGAAATAAAAAGTATGAGTGGAATAGGTTTACTGGTTTTCTCAGGTTGTGGTTTGTGTAGCTTTCAGGCATCAGTTCCTTCCTGAAGCTCTGCTTCGGACTCGCTGCTGGAGCTCTCGCTTCCACTGCTACTGCTCTGGCTCTCACTGCAGGCTTTCTCCTGCTTCACTCTCAATTTGTACTTCCTGCTCTTCTCATCTGGCGTTTTCCTCTCTGCCGTTTCCGCACAGACCGACTCGCTGGTGCTAGCGTCCGCGGAAGTCTGCGCATCCTGCCACGCTCCTCGAGTCAAAACGAGAGATGGCGTGCAAAGCTTCTTTGGCTTGGGCTTTTTGCTGGAGGTGAAACTCTTGGCTTTGGAGGTGACCACAAACCAGTCCTGACCACAAAACAAGCTTTCATGTAAAAAAAAAAAAACCCTCATGTTCTGGTGATTATTCAGCTAACACACTTATATTTGTGTTTCTTTTTATGTTATGAAAATATATATAAACTCTAACATAGCTCTCTCTTTTTTTTTACCTGGGAATGAACAGAGTTGATGTGGTATTTCACGCCGCTCTCCGAATTAAACTCCTTCTTACATATCAGACATGTGTATTTCCCTGCGTAAAAGTTGCCCTACAGACAGAGAGAGGACAAAATAAAAACCCTGATCGTTACGCTGGGGTTATTTCCTCTTTAACCCCAGATCTTTTAACGTAAAGGTTTAAAATCACGAAGAGAAACAGAATGATGTCATTACCAGGGTGCAGAGTCCCAGATGAGCCTTCAGACCCGACACACTGGTGTAGTAGCAGCCACACCCCTACAGACGCACAGAAACAAAATAATCACGCTTACAAGAAAAAGAAAAACGATTCTGGACGCAGAGAAATCTTCTCGAATGTTCCCACCTTGTTGGGGCACTGCATTCGTCTGTTCAGCTTCACTTCATTCTTCCACTTCCTCAACATCTCCTGGCTGAAGGCTGGTAATCCGGGACGGGAATAACGGAGCTGCCATGAGAGATAACAAATTTACTGTGGTCACAGCGGTCTATATACACTGACCAGGCACAACATTATGACCACCTGCCTAATATTGCGTTGGTCCCCTTTTTGACCCGTCCTGCACGGTGTATTCTGACACCTTTCTATCAGAACCAGCATTAACTTCTTCAGCAATCTGAGCAACAGTAGCTCGTCTGTTGGATCGGACCACACGGGCCAGCCTTCGCTCCCCACGTGCATCAATGAGCCTCGGCCGCCCATGACCCTGTCTCCGGGTCACCACTGTTCCTTCCTTGGACCACTTTTGATAGATACTGACCACTGCAGACCGGGAACACCCCACAAGAGCTGCAGTTTTGGAGATGTTCTGATCCAGTGGTCTAGCCATCACAATTTGGCCCTTGTGATGAAGCATCACAAACTATATGATATAAAAACATTAAAAGTGGACAGCTTGTAAACACGTCCACCCGAGAGCAAGAACACGACAGGTCCTGCTTCAGCTCTGAGAATCTAACACTAACACGATCGGTCAGGTTCTCCAGGCTCCTGAGCCGTGATGTTCCTCATCCTCTGAGAGATCAGGCAGAAATTATCAATCTGTACTGTTTACTGTAGATCCATCAATGTGCATCGCTTTAATATCCAACAGGAAAAGCAAGATTCTGTCAGTTTAAACAGATTTATATCTGAAAGACTTCATACAGACGTTATTAACCCTCACACTGAGGTCATGATGGATTATATTTTGAAAGAGAAGGTACTTGGTATAGAGCTTGATCTGTATTTGTACCTGAATCTGTGCTTGAGATTTCCTAACTGTTTAATGTACACTTAAACCAGAAGAGAGCGTGGTCTATTCTGTTGTTCAATCACTGAAAACATTATTATTTTTATTATTTATATATTTTTCTAGCATCTGGCTAACATGATTTAACGTGAGGAGATTATTCAAAAGTCTTTCCACAACATCATCTAGAAATATTTAGTCAGGTTTCATTTTTAATTTCATATTGATATTTTTATATTTTCTATATAGTTTCCCCCTAGCTTGTAGAGATGATCAATTTCTATTTTTTATTGTAAACATTTTTGAAATTCTATTTCTGTTTAATTTATTTTTTATTTTGTTTTGTTATTTTAACTGTAGCTATTTTTTATTCTATATCTATTTTATTTTAATCATTCTAAATGTTTTTTTTTATGTTTTTTATTCTATGTTCTAATTTTCTCCTATTTACTTTTATTTTTATTCTATTTATTTTAAATGTATTTTTATGTTGTATTTTTTCTTTTTATTCTAATTCTATTCGAGTCATTTTAAATATTATTTATATTTCCTTTTTATTCTATATTCCATTTTATCCTGTTTGTGTTTTTTTATTCTGCTTCTATTTTCAAATGTTATTTTTTATGTTGTATTTTTTAATTCTACTTTATTTTTCTATTCTAATTTTATCTTATTTACTTTTCTTTTCTTTTCATTTTATTTTATTCTACTTCTTCTGTCCTGGACAGTCATAAGCATGTTACTGTGATCATGTCGAACTGTTTCCTGGCTGCGAGTCTGATATAAAATGACTCCGTTGTCTTTCAGTGTGTTTTAGACGTGTGTTTTTCCCTCTGATGGATAACCTTACACAGAATTTTACAGGTTGAAGATCACATTTGAGCTGCTTTTTAACGTTTGTTTAAAGATTCCAAAATTTATGTGTTTTATTTAGAGCTTTTCTATGAATACATCACCCCTAGTAGGCTAAAAACAGAGGTACTTCTGAAACACTACAAATTCTTAAAGTCCTGAGTGTCTCCTTTCATATGAGCTTCATATTAACCTCCACTGTGGAGTCAATGATGAACACGGACACCTAAAACTTCCTAATGTGGAGGAGAAACCTGCCACTGTATTCAGTCCTGATTCCCAGCAGCAGTCGCCTGGTTCTGTGGGATTACTACATCATATTCACAATCTAACATCTTTCTACCTTCCTGTCGTCAGGAACCAGGTCTTGCTGCACCTTCCTCTTGGGCCACTCCTTGAACAGCTCCTGGTTAGCGATCTCGCGCAGGTGAAAAATAGCCACCTGGGCTGATGTGCGTCTGGCTCTGCCGCTGGACTCACACTCCGCGCTCGCTGCCTGTTGACCGTTTGCGTCAGACTGTTGGGGTTCCTGTAGAAAACAGACCATCATTTGACTTTAACTCTCCAATCAGATCCTGTTTTTAGTCACACCGGCTAGATGCAGACGTGTACAGATGCAGATAATGATTATTTTTATCAGTAGGAAAAAAAGAAGCATTTTTCTTGTAAGGCTGTTGATTAATTCGAGACCGGGTTCAATTTCAGCTCATCATGTCGTACAGTGTGTGTCATGTGGTCATGTTTTAGAGGAAAGATGTGCGATACAGCTAGAAAAGTGCTAGTGGACAGTGTAGGACAACTTCAGAGATAAAAACCCCATAAAGATCGTGAATGAACACTATATTGCCAAAATTTTTGGGACACCCCTCCAAATCACTGAATGCAGGTGTTGTGTTTCAGGGGTCGGGCTCGGCCCCTTAGTTCCAGTGAAAGGAACTCTTAATGCTTCAGCATACCAAGACATTTTGGACAATTTCATGCTCTTTGTGGGAACAGTTTGGGGATGACCCCTTCCTGTTCCAACATGACTGCACACCAGTGACCAAAGCAAGGTCCATAAAGACATGGATGAGTGAGTTTGGTGTGGAGGAACTTGACTGGCCTGCACAGAGTCCTGACCTCAACCCCATAGAACACCTTTGGGATGAATTAGAGCGGAGACTGCGAGCCAGACCTTCTCGTCCAACATCAGTGCCTGACCTCACAAATGCGCTTCTAGAGGAACGGTCAAAAATTCCCATAAGCACACTCCTAAACCTTGTGGAAAGCCTGACCAGAAGAGTTGAAGCTGTTATAGCTGCAAAGGGCGGGACAACTCCATATTACATTCATGTGCATGTGAAGGCAGACGTCCCAAAACTTTTGCCAATATAGTTTATGTTTACAATCTGAAATATTACTCATATTAAAAATGGTCATGAGTGTAATAGAGGAAAGTTCTTGTACTGATTTCTCAGCCGTGTCCATCTTAACCTGCTGTATCACATAATGAATCTTTTATCTGCACATGACGTGCCTCATTTCACCAAAAATCCCTTCCTCTCTCTGGATGTTCTACAGGACGGACTCACCGGGCCGTGCTCGGATCTGAGATGGTACTCCAGTCCCGCTCTGGAGCGATATGGCTTCCCACAGTGCTTGCAGTTCATTAGGAGCTTCTCCAGCTCGGACTCGTCTTTACCGCATTTCTTCATGTGATAAACGTAGCCCATAATGCTGGTAAAGCTGCCGGTGCACCCCTGGAGAAAAAGAGAGCAATTTATTTATCTTTCAGCTTCTTCATACTCTGCTGATGTAAAACACACACATGCATGCGTTTACATACCTCTTTAGAACATTTTAATTTCCCCAGCCGTTTTAACACCTTCCGCAATTTCTCTTTCGCCGTGTGGTCGTCCAGTCCGCGTCCATCGTCTGGGGTGGGCTACACATACAGCACCAGGTTTAAAAGACATCATGTCGTAAACATGATCTCTGAACTGAAGGAGCGGACAGTACAGGGTTCTGATCTCTGATCTCATCCGGAAAGTTCCAGAAGCTACAGCTGAGTCTACTGAAAGCTGGAGATCAACTGGATCCACTGTCCTATCAGATTTCTCCAAGTTTAGATTATATATGGATTATCCAGATCAACTCACATTTATTTCATTTACACAAATGAGCATTTGATGGTTAAGGGCCTTGCTCAAGAGCCCAGCACTGGCAGCCTGGTGTTCCTGGGATTCAAACTCACAACCTTCTGATCAGTACTCCAACATCTTTACCACTTCCCAGTACCTCACGTACACTCTGATTACGTTCCATTCTACTGGATTTACAGCATTAAACCAGAGAAGAAACATCATCTCTGAAGATCCAGAAGATCTTATCCCTGTGTGTCCTACATCTCTTACTAACTAAAGCACAACAAAATGCAAGAACATACCAGCTTGTTGTGGTCAGCCATGAGGTGGTACTTCATCCCAGTCGAGGTCTTTAACTGTTTCCCGCAGTGTGTGCATTTAAACACGTGCTTAAAAAAAAAAGGAGATGATTAGCGGCAAGAACAACTGAGCACTACGGGGAAAAAAGAGCGGTATGTCCAGTGTGTTAGGTGTGTTTACCAGTTTGCAGGCCACCATGTGTTTTTTCAGGCCTTCCACAGTTTTCCTGCACACACGTTTACACTTGGGGCAAGTTACTCTGCCTTTTGCTAGGATCTGCAGCTGCCAGGTCTCCTCTTGACTTCCTGTCAAAACACAGAACCATCGGGTCACCATCGGGTCATTAAATAAACACACATTATTCTCTTGTTTTTGGGTTTTTTTACCTGGAGGATAGCTGGGTGTCTCCTTCTTCACACAGTAAATCTCAGGCCTTCTGCTTTTACTGCAGTGAGCTGACGGACTCCTCTGCGCATACTGCGCTACAGGAACTATAACTGGAACTGTGAGGAGAACATTAATGAGTGATCAGCAATCAGTCTGACAAAATATTAGGAATGCCTCACCAAACCGTTTCACCTCCTCAAGAGATTTCTGTGTGCTAGAAATAAAATGGAAATTTAAATATGTATTTGAATAACTCCTCCCTCCCAGATACATTAAATGACTTCTACACCAAATTTTGTTCAATTCTATTAAATTCAATGGATTTTTTTCTCTAGTGCTTTCAACGATGGACTTTACCGCAAAGCTGCCTTATAGAAATATTTCATGTTCAATAAACATTCAGATCCCATCACACTGTCCTGGTGGGTGTGGCCTAGTATGCTAATGAGCAGAATGATTGACAGGCCCCTGTTTGAGACTCCCCGTGTGTGACTAAATACAAGCAAATAAACACCAAATGACAAACCTGAGGAAATTCTGTGTGTGTGTGTGTGTGTGTTTCTAAATTGCTAATGCCTGATTAATTTAATTTGATTTGATCCCATATGGGGAGCACGGTGGCTTAGTGGTTAGCACGTTTGCCTCACACCTCCAGGGTTGGGGGTTCGATTCCCGCCTCCGCCGTGTGTGTGGAGTTTGCATGTTCTCCCCGTGCCTCGGGGGTTTCCTCCCCCGGTCCAAAGACATGTGTTGTAGGTTGATTGGCATCTCTAAATTGTCCGTTGTGTGTGTGTGTGTGTGTTGGCACTCCGTCCAGGGTGTATCCTGCCTTGATGCCCAACAACGCCTGAGATAGGCACAGGCTCCCCGTGACCCGAGAATAGTTGGGATAAGCGGTAGACAATGAATGATCCCATATGAAGCTGTTGGCTCTGTCACCTTTTCAGGAGGCAATAAAGAGAGAAATACTTCCACACTTTTAACTTTTCTGCTGCTGAAGTCTTTCTTTCCACACTTTCAAAAGCTCAAATGATCTTGGAACGAAACCCGCTTTATTCTATATTTGTCTGATCTCTGGATGTATGTATGCACACTGGTCAGCTATAACACTGTGAGCAGTGACCGGTGAAGTGAATAAGACTGAGTATCTCCTCATCATGGCACCTGTTAGTGGGTGGGATATATTAGGCAGCAAGTGAACATTTTGTCCTCAAAGTTGATGTGTTAGAAGCAGGAAAAATGGACAAGCGTAAGGATTTGAGCGAGTTTGATGAAGGGCCAAATTGTGATGGCTAGACCACTGAATCAGAACATCTCCAAAACTGCAGCTCTTGTGGGGTGTTCCCGGTCTGCAGTGGTCAGTATCTGTCAAAAGTGGTCCAAGGAAGGAACAGTGGTGAACCGGAGACAGGGTCATGGGTGGCCGAGGCTCATTGATGCACGTGGGGAGCGAAGGCCGGCCCGTGTGGTCCGATCCAACAGATGAGCTACTGTTGCTCAGATTTCTGAAGAAGTTAATGCATGGAATCATGGACACACTATTCCTTGATGGCTGTGGCCTCTTTCAGCAGGATAATGCGCTGTGCTACAAAGCAAAACTGCTTCAGGAATGGTTTGATGACCACAACAACCAGTTTGAAGTGTTGACTTGGCCTCCAAATTCCCCAGATCTCAATCCAGCATCTGTGGGATGTGCTGAACAAACAAGTCCCATCCATGGAGGTCCCACATCACAACTTACAGGACTTAAAGGATCTGCTGCTAACATCTTGGTGCCAGATCCCACACCACACCTTCAGGGATCTAGAGGAGTCCAGGCCTCGACGGGTCAGGGCAGCAAAAGGGGGACCAGCACAATATTAGGAAGGTGGTCATAATGTTATGGCGGTGTAAAAAAACACTTCCACACATCCCTCGTTCTCTTTCTTCCACTCTTTACTAGAGCACAAACGTAAATAAATACTATTTCTGAAGTTCTGAGCTCTCAAAATAGACCACACACCAACATATTCTCTGCTCTGAACGATGCTCACCTCTCTCTCTCATCATCTCCAAACCGGAGCCAACGCCGTCCTTTGTCCTGCACGTAGCGGCAGGACCGCAAGCCACCGGCTGCGTTTTAGAGCCGTTCACAGAGCTAGCGTGGAGCACTGACCCGCACGGAGATACATCTTCTGGAGGAAGCCTGGAGACCGGCTGCAGATTATGATATCTATATATAGAAAAAAACCCACAAGATAAATAAAAAAAAGTCTTGATGTAAACTTTGTTTTGTCTTTACTCTGATAATCTGTCCACTCACTTTTTTCTTCCATATGTTCTTTTCATCTGCTGAGGATTTGCCTCTTCGTTCTGAGAACCAGGAAATTAGAAATGATTAGCGCTCAGTTAAGCGCTGGAAGATATAGCATCGTAATAATGGCCTTTACTGCGATGATACTGAAGATGTTTAACATCTAGATATTTCGTATCAGTTAAAGGAGGAGAAATGAGCTCACCATGGATGGAACAGCGTGACATACTGCAACCACTTTGTCCATCAGCGCTGGGTCTGCTGATTAAAAGTTTATCAATAATAAAGCAACATAAAGGTGTCTAAATTATTTAAGTCCAGGTGAGAAGGTTCAACAAACTCTTCACAAAAAAATAAATGCTCATAGTTACCTGGCTGAGGCTTTTTTTCAGGCCTGGAGATCTTCCTCTTGTTGGACATGAATATGACGGACATGTTCTCCGGCGGGTGTCTGCTTCACGTTCAGCACTGAGATGATCGGAGATAAAGATGTTTTAATGTAAAACACGTCCTCTTCCTTCTTTAATGACCAGCTGCACAGATGGAATCTTATGGTCCAGTTGGTGTGTTGTCTGATCACTAGAAGAGATTAGACAAGAGGAAAATCTGATCATTTGTACAAAAGCAGCTGAATATCAACATCCCATATTTAAACACTGTACAGAATTGTGAATATTGAATATATTAAAGATTTATTTTATTTGTTTCAAAAGATTTCACATTTCTACAACCTTCTGTTTTTTTCCCCTCCAATATCCAATATACAGTCAAAAGTTTTGGGACACCCCTCCACATCATTGAATTCAGGTGTTGTGTTTCAGGGGTTGGGCTCGGCCCCTTAGTTCCAGTGAAAGGAACTCTTAATGCTTCAGCATACCAAGACATTTTGGACAATTTCATGCTCTTTGTGGGAACAGTTTGGGGATGACCCCTTCCTGTTCCAACATGACTGCACACCAGTGACCAAAGCAAGGTCCATAAAGACATGGATGAGTGAGTTTGGTGTGGAGGAACTTGACTGGCCTGCACAGAGTCCTGACCTCAACCCCATAGAACACCTTTGGGATGAATTAGAGCGGAGACTGCGAGCCAGGCCGTCTCGTCCAACATCAGTGCCTGACCTCACAAATGCGCTTCTAGAGGAACGATCAAAAATTCCCATAAACACACTCCTAAACCTTGTGGAAAGCCTTCCCAGAAGAGTTGAAGCTTTTATAGCCGCATAGGGTGGGACAACTCCATATTACATTCATGTGCATGTAAAGGCACACGTCCCAAAACTTTTGGCAAATTGGTGTATTTGGTCTCAGACTTTATATTTATCTGCTCATTCATGCACTTATCCAATCTGAAATACATAACATCATGCAGAGAAAGTTAAGAGGTTCAGAAAAACATCAGAATGAAGGGAACTTAATTGTTGTTCATATCAGAAACAACATAAACCATACAATGAGCAGCAGATCTACTGGTGGAAACATCTTGTTGATGAGAGAGGTCAGAGTAGAATGACCAGACAAACTGAAGCTTACAGGAAGTCTATAATTTCTCAAACAACAACGACCGTGGTGAGTAGAAACTTCTCTCAGAACACACAACACATTAACACTTGAGGTGAAGGAGGACCACATCAGGTTCCTCTGAGGGATCTGAGGCCATCATGGGCACAGACTGACCCACACTGGACAGATGAAGACTGGAAACTGCATTTTGGTGTCAACCCAACAGTTTTTGGTGTAACAGTGTGAGGAAGGTTTCCTTATTTTCCTTAAGAGCATCATCTGAATGCTCCAGCCTCCTCATCTGAGGATTGTTGCTGACCATGTGCAACCAGAACTCACAACCATATCATGACTACATCCATCATGAAAATGTCACAAACTGGCTCTCTGAAATCATCTGGTCTCCTCAGTCACCAAGTCTGAATGGTGTGCAGCACAGCAATGGAAGAGAACCGAGCTTCTGCTGTGGTCATCTCAGTCACCTGACACCACGGAAACCTGGACCTGGGGCTCTGGAGGACCTGGGGCTCTGGAGGACCTGGGGCTCTGGAGGACCTGGGGCTCTGGAGGACCTGGGGCTCTGGAGGACCTGGGGCTCTGGAGGACCTGCACTGAGGAGTGGTCACTGATCTACAATACGGTCTCGTCGTGTGTTTTTTTCTTTCCCAGCTAAAGACGTTTTTTCCACCATAACCTCCTCCTCCACCACCACTATTTCACTAAGGGTGCCAATAATTATGGAGCGGTCAGTACTTCACTCCGTCATTTCTTCCAGCAGTATAATGGGAATAATTTATCAGGAGTATTAAAAGATTCCATTGGAGAAGATTTCCCACTTACCAGAAAAGATGCTCGGATCTGTCTCACACCGAGGAACCACCATCACACTGGTGTGATTTATTTTGTTTATTTTTTATCTCTCTCTCCTTTTGCCGTCCTTCTTACAGCTAATCTCACGTCCCTGCAGCAAAAAAAACAACAAAAAACCCCGACACACGGATTAGAGAAACAGCGTGAAAACACACACGCAAAAACGCAGACAATCTTCAAGCCCAGCGATACAGCGGAGCTGTGACGTCACCGCCCTCTCGACCGCACGGACCGCCCTCGAAGCGTCGGCTCCTTTTCATCTATCTGTCTGCCTTCACACCGGTCACTTTGTTGCGCTCTCCTACTCTTTTTTTTTTTCTTTTTCAAAAAAAGATTTCTTGATAAAAGACTAGCGCGTTAGAAGAACGTCTTCACAGCCACAACTGGGCTGCTTCAGTCTCCTGTTAAGCTCCACCCACTCCTGACTGGTCAGTGCCTGTTGACTCTACCGCCATGCTAAAGATGGCAGCTTCAGGGGCTGTTCAACATTCAGCTGAACACCAGAGAAGGAACAGAGGAATCTACAGACTGATAGAGACATAATATTCACAGAAACGTTTGTATCTTCAAAGTAAACGTTGATATCAAACCTGTTTCTGCTCTCTGAGATGCTCTTCATCTAAAAGCAGATCTTCAAACCAGTAAAATTCTGTGAAAGGTTCTCCAACAGAGGGAAAAACCCACGTCTAAAACACAATGAAAGCCGACCGACTCGTTTTAGATCAGACTCAGACAGAAAATTGTTGATTAGTTCACACTGATTTTACAACTGAAGCCAGTGTTCTGGTTAAACGGTCTGTGTTACAAGATTATGATGTAAACTCCTGCTCAAAAGTACAACAAGCTACAATTGAGAACACACACATGCTAGTGTTGCCAACTTGTTTCAGACAAAAAGAGCTAAAGTGTACTCTTTAGATGCTAGACGACGCCACCTGCAATAATTTGCATAACTGTTTTAATGCATGTATAAAATGTTACCCTGATAGTATTTCGTAGCAGGAATTCAAACAAAAAAAAGGTGAGTAGTTGAAGATGAAAGAAACAGCTACATGTTATTATTACATGTAAATATCTCAGAGAAGAGAGTTTAAAAATGAACAACACAGAATTGAGAGGGTGGGACAAGCAGCGGTGATCAGTGATTGGCCGTTAGTAAAGATTAGTTAGCAGTGATGAGTTGTTCGGAAACAGTGGTGATTGGGGATTAGTGGTGATCAGTGATTGGCTGTTGGTGTAACAGTGGTGATCAGTGATTGGCTGTTGGTGTAACAGTGGTGATCAGTGATAAAGGGGGATTAGGGTGTTGGTGTAACAGTGGTGATCAGTGATTGGCTGTTGGTGTAACAGTGGTGATCAGTGATTGGCTGTTGGTGTAACAGTGGTGATCAGTGATTGGCTGTTGGTGTAACAGTGGTGATCAGTGATTGGCTGTTGGTGTAACAGTGGTGATCAGTGATTTTTTTGGGGGATTAGGGTGTTGGTGTAACAGTGGTGATCAGTGATTGGCTGTTGGTGTAACAGTGGTGATCAGTGATTGGCTGTTGGTGTAACAGTGGTGATCAGTGATTGGCTGTGGTGTAACAGTGGTGATCAGTGATTGGGCTGTTTGGTGTAACAGTGGTGATCAGTGATTGGCTGTTGGTGTAACAGTGGTGATCATTCTGTGATGGATGTTGGTGTAACAGTGGTGATCAGTGATTGGCTGCTTTGGTGTAACAGTGGTGATCAGTGATTAGCTGTTGGTGTAACAGTGGTGATCAGTGATAGTGATTAGCTGTTGGTGCAAGCATGACACAGGCAGACATTCATTCATTCATTCATTGTCTACCGCTTATCCGATCTATTCTTGGGTCACGGGGAGTCTCAGGCGTCATTGGGCATCAAGGCAGGATACACCCTGGACGGAGTGCCAACCCATCGCAGGGCACACACACACTCTCATTCACTCACGCAATCACACACTACGGACAATTTAGAGATGCCAATCAACCTACAATGCATGTCTTTGGACCGGGGGAGGAAACCGGAGCACCCGGAGGAAACCCCTGAGGCATGGGGAGAACATGCAAACTCCACAAACACACACACACACACACATGGCGGAGGTGGGAATTGAACCCCCAACCATGGAGGTGTGAGGCAAACGTGCTAACGTCACTAGATAGCTCTAAAATATCAGCAGGTCAGGTGACACCATCTCTAAATTTTGGTAATTCAGTGCTTTGTGTTTTAATTAATTATATTTCATGATTTATATCTGTGAATCATTTTTGATAAATGGTCATCTCTGGTTTACAAAGAAAACAATAACAATAAAAGGCTGTTACTCCTTTTGGAAAGGG